>JAXIVD010000506.1:87500-97500 GCA_036785275.1 Cancer borealis | reverse complement strand
AATCGATTCCAGTAACTCAGTGGAATCGCCGGAATCGATTCCGGACTCGATTCCGGCCTGGCCTTACTGGGGACCACGTGAACGGGTTACACAAAGACGTAACCCTCTTCTATGTCACATAGCCTCCTTCGACCACGCGGTACACCTCACCCTCCAAGCCTCGCCGTCTACAGCTGACACAACACGCACTCCAATTCTCGCCTCTCGTCACACCTTTCTACAGATGTTGAAACCACACATCCTCAAAGACACCTAGCATGCCTTTATACTCCTTTCCTCAGAGAGGCTTCACTCTACTGCTATTGGGCCGGACCCTTACCCTCTCCAGACGACACTAATGTCACTGGCAGAGCCCACAACGAATGTCATAGCCTCAGCGTAGCCTTCTTCCTTACCATCCAGGGTTGCCAAGTCCGGTGAGTGTATTATTGCCAAATTTGTTCAGAATTACTGCCAAACTAAGAATTTCAATGCCAAACTTCTACAAATCCTGATGCATACATATAAGGCAAAACTTGAACTATACAGCACACATGATCTCATATCATATGATATTAGTTCAGTTTTATATCGAGCTATATAGCTCGATATAAGACTGAACTGATTCCAATAGTTCTACTTATCTTGATTGATTACGTAGACTAGTATAAAACATCCAAGACATCAATATCATCAGGTGGTACATTCCCACCTCTTGCATGCTCGTACATATACACGGTAAACTTATTTTGTTACGCAATGCTAACCAAAATTGCATCACTTGGTTTGTTGATTGCCAAATTAAAACTTTTTACTGCCAAACTGCCAAGTTATCATTTTCCACTGCCAATCACTCGTTTTACTGCCAAAAATTGTAAAATTTGGCAGTGAAAAATGCCAGTTGGCAACCCTGTTACCATCCTCTTCCTCTTTCTTCCTCCTCTTTCGCCTCAGAGAATCTTCATTCCTCTGTTGGGCCTGACTCTCGTCTTCCCTAGACGATGTTATGGTGACGGGCGGGGCCCGCAACAATATATATATATATATATATATATATATATATATATATATATATATATATATATATATATATATATATATATATATATATATAGAGAGAGAGAGAGAGAGAGAGAGAGAGAGAAAAAAAAATAAAATAAAAAGTCTGGTGAAGGTATGCGCGTAAGTCGACTTTTCTTGTCTCGACCATAATCAGACACACAATACCATGAACGTGACTTTACTAACCATATGTACTAACAAAGTTTTCTCAAGGTTGAACAATTGTAGAAAAAACAATAAATGACCGAGTAAAATCCTCTTTATTTTCCAGTTCTTCTGTTGATACGATTAAAAAAGTGTAATCAAATAGTCTCCCCAAACTAAGTAATTTTAAACAATAAATTATTGCTAGGGTTAACGAAAGAGTGTTACCTCTCTAAACAAGGGCCGCGTTCAGCGAGGTGGGGGGGGTGAAGAATTTGCCCACCGAACGATTGGACACAGCGACGTCGCTATGGTTTTTTTTTTTCGTGCTGAGATAATCAGCTGATTGAGCCAACATGGCGGCGCACCCTCTTCGTGGGCACCTTTATCGCCGTAGAAAAAACTTGTTAATTAACATATAATGGAGTCTGGAGCAATTATAGCCTCAGTAAACACAGTATTTAGGTGGCAAGAAGATGTGAGGAGATAAAAGAAGCCGTAAACTCTTGTGAGAGTAGTGATATAGCGTAGGTGATTGTGTGGCTGGTAAATTTTTAGCTCTCCCAATGCACTTGGATGTAAATAACACACTTTTCGTATAAAAAAATATCCATTTCGAACGATTTTGACATTGATTTTCGTCGCAAATGCATATCTAATAAGACATCCTCATTAACCCCCAACAATTCTGGGGACCTGTGGGAATGCGGGTTTCTTGGGAGAAGACAAAATACAATGATTGTCAGTAAATAGTTTGTTATTTCTGCATAACTACTGCTTCGACGATATCGATATAAATATGAAGTCGTACATACTATACATCTAGTGTACTCAACACGTCTGTAAAGGTTTCAGGCGGTTATGTTATGTTAGGTTATGGGGTATAATTTTACATCTTCACCATTATGGAGTCTGTATACGAAATAAAATGTCTGCAATTCGTCCAACTCCCTACTCTTGCTCATAGAGAACATTTGATAGCTTCTAAATTAACCTAGGTAAAGTTTTGGAAGACGAACCAGTCTGTTTTTTGGACAAAGCAATTTTTTTCCTGATAGATTTTTATGTGTTTTGAATAAATCTGATGTTTGTTTGTTATGCAATGCATTTTTTCTCAAGGTAAAAATTGCCACAAAAAAGTGAAATTAATTCAAACCATCAAAATCAATAAGAAATTTTTTTTTCTTCAGTAACCCTAAGCAAACCTAGGGCCGCGTTCAGTGAGGTGGGGGGGTGAAGAATTTGCCCACCGAACGATATTGGATACATAGCGACGTCGCTATGGTATATATTTTTTTTTCGTGCTGAGATAATCAGCTGATTGAGCCACAACATGGCGGCGCACCCTCTTCGTGGGCACCTTTATCGCCGTAGAAAAAACTTGCTCATAGAGAACATTTGATAGCTTCTAAATTAACCTAGGTAAAGTTTTGGAAGACGAACCAATCTGTTTTTTGCACAAAGCAATTCTTTTCCTGATAGATTTTTATGTGTTTTGAATAAATCTGATGTTTGTTTGTTATGCAATGCATTTTTTCCCAAAGGTAAAAATTGCCACAAAAAAGTGAAATTAATTCAAACCATCAAAATCAATAAGAAAAAAAAAAATTTCAGTAACCTTAAGCAAACCTAATTAACCAACCTAACCTAAGCAAACAATCAAGCCTAACCTAACCTATCTGAACAAGTATCTGAGGTTGAATTTGCAGTACATTATAAAGATAACGAGATATCGAGTGGGTCATCTTACGAATCTTTACCTGGTTTGGTTAAAGGTTAGATTTAGTTAGGTTAGTCTTACTTAGATTTGCTTGGGTTAGATTAGTTTTAATTAGGTTTGCTTAGGTTTACTGAAAGAAATTTTTCTTCTATTGATTTTGATGGTTTCGAATTAATCAGATTTTTTTGTGGTAATTTTTACCTTGAGGAAAAAAAATTGCTTGGCATAACAAACATCAGATTAATTAAAAACACATCAAAATCTATCAGAAAAAATTGCTGTCAAAAAAAGACTGGGTCGTCTTACGAATCTTTCCCTAATCCTAACATAACATAACATAAATTAACCAAAACCCTAACCTACATTGACAAATATCAGAACCTTGTTTAAACGAAACTAAACTTTACTTTTCGAAGAGATCTCACAGAAAACATTGAATATCTCACAAACTAAGAATTTACGACGGAATTCGGATTAAGAAAACATAAAAATGCAACAGGTATTGCATGTGGCATCCTGCACAACATATCGAAGAGGAGAAATATCCAGCTGCCGGATGACCCTATTGCTGAGGTGGAGGAAGAACAGCAAGGCCAAGAAGGTGTGCAATTAACCATCTTCATTTATTCATACTTGTAAAACCTCTAGGGTATATAGTCAGACTGGATCCATCCTCAGGTATACGTACATATGTGGTAAGAAACACCTCTCGCCACATCTGTCCGTATACCTGAGGATGGGTCCAGTCAGAGTACACGATACGTTGTACAAGTACGAATATATGAAGATGGGTTTACCGTGGATTTTTACGTTCATCATCAACTTATATATATATATATATATATATATATATATATATATATATATATATATATATATATATATATATATATATATATATACATTTTCAATAACACTATCTGATTATAACGCATTGCTATTACATATTGTGGGGCACTACTTTGATAGTTTTTCTTAATTGCTTATTTGCTTTCCTATAGTACAACTACCAGCTGGTGCGGCGAATGGGACCCAGTACAGAGAGCAGTTCTGCAACCTACACTTTCGGTAAATAATCAGCTAATGCACTGCATGTGTTGTAGATTTCATCTTCCACTCACCCCTAACCTGATCATATAGGTACTCTTTCATTTGTCACACCTTACTTTATAAGGCTTCATAACATCAACAACTAATATCTTGGCCTTTCATACATTGCCCCATCACAAGCAGTTTGCTGGCTTGTAGTGAAGTCTGTCATGAATGTTGCATTAATGATATCTTTTTATGTTTGTTTGTAGTGGGGAGCAATAACTCGACTCCAGGTGAAGCGTGTGAGCAAGATTACCTCAAAAAGGAAACACAAAACACAACAATCAGTACTACACTATATTCTAGTGCTCATATGCACACCCCACAGGAAGGCTGCAGTGTTGGCCGTCCCAGCCAGCAAGAGCACACATGCCATCCTCCTCTTGTTAGGTGACCAGCTGAAACAGAAATAAAATAAATGAGCCTGTGAATGAAGTGTTCCAATTACCGCAAGCATGACACTGGAAAACAGACAACTGTTTACAGGACAAAGATGTATTGGAAGGAGGGTGAACTGGTGTAGTGATGCATTTGTGTGTTGTGTGATGCTGGAAAATGTGCAATTTTGTGATTTGTAATTATATATTACTGTACGTGTTGTGTGTGAGGTTACTCATATAAACACTGAACTGTTGTTATGTGTGTTGCTGTTATTTTTATTGCTGCATGACTTTAGATAATCAAGCAGCTTATGTGTCAAAATGTACTCAATACATTTAAATGCATACTCATCATACTAATTATTTACCTCCTAATTCTGGTTGAGCGCTAGGGTGTATGCCTCTGTTGCCTTGATATATGCCTCCATGCCACGCTCATATGTTGCCATCATCCGGCTGAACAGCAAACCTTCTGTACAGCCGTGTGCACCGGCTGGGCAGACAAGAGGAGTAGAAGCTGGCATCAGCGGAGGTGGCAGTGGTTGGGCGGGTGGAGGCTGCATGTGGCGAACCACAACAACCTCACTGGCTGGTGCTGCAGTGCCCTCTTCTGCAGATTCCACTGCAAGTGGATAGCTTTCCTCAGCCAGTGAAGGCTCTTGTGACTGCACCACAGCCTCCGTGCCAGCTACCATACTGGTGGCTGTGGCTGCGGCAGCTCTCCTAAAATAAAACAATTTCTGCCTTAACTGCATAAACATATGATGTATCAAGTACCCTACTGCAAGGTATTATGGTGCAGTTATACATGAAACAACAACTGGAAACACTAATTTAAGCATAATAAATGTGGTCAATAACAACACCATCAGACTTACTGTAGTAACACCAGTTGAACCTATCAATCCTGCATTAGACACTAATCACCAACAAATGATTTGCCTCATTACTTCGGTCATAACAACTATTAACATAAGATAGCACTATAATGGTACAAGCCATAGGAGGTTAAGCGTAGACACTTTCCACTAACAGAACATTTCCCAACATTACTTTTGTCATAACAGTCATAAATATAATGTTGTATAATTGTGCTACAAAGCGTAAATAGTACTTACTGAAACTGTCTTCATTAGTTTGGCCAGCTTACCTTGCATGCCAGTAACTGCTGTCCATACGAGTCTGTGTGGGAACACCGTCCACCACAACTTGGTCTTCCCCCAAGACCCGTAATGCTGCTTCACTTACAGCATCTAAGGTTATTGTGACAGGACTGCCACCACCTGTACCACGGAATAAAAAGGTATTTAAAGGTCGGATTGTGGCCAACTGTATATTTTATTCAGAGTTGCCATTCATTTTTTCACAGTACAGTAATAGCTTAATATTTCATAAACTAACCATCAAATATCTCCAAAACTAAAGAATCTATTTGTCTTACCTTAGAAATGCATTAAAGCTAACATTTAACCCTCTTGGAGAGCATATAGATAAGTAAGATATACAAAACAGGTTTTCCATACAAAGTGAAACAATAACATCATCACTTGGGTGGATGCGCCATGAGGTTAGGTTTAGTTCTAAAATTATAGTTGAGTGACCACAATCAAGTAAGGGTGCTGCTGAACTTACCCTTAATAATCGAATAGTTGTCACCAACCATCTCAACCATTAAAAGGGTTTCTTCCTCCTTCCAGTTGGAAGAGCGCTTCCTTTTGTTGAAAGGAGCTTGCTCTGCGGAGTTCATCTTCACGTTTAGAGTGCTTTAAACGTGGCGTGTAGTGCTCATAGTGTAAACATAAAAACGAAAGAGTGTCGCCTTGCGCGGTAAATATAAAAACCGTATTAAACTTTAGACGCAAGCTTATAATGCCAATATTCCTTACGTATATCATCACTTTCCATGTTTTGTCTAGTAATATTCAATATTTATTCATTGATAAACTGGAATTCCGCTGTTTAAAAAAATGTATGTTTTGCTAGGTTACTTTTTCATACTGGGCTACTTCTTAGACTTAAGATTAAAACTTAAGTCCAATCTTAAGTTTCACTTAATTTTCCTCGCGCTAAGTGCAACTTTAAGTCCAACTTTAAGAATTTTTGTGGATACGGGCCCTGGGTTCGAGTTCCGATATCTACTGGCTACTTTCCTTTGGTATTACCATCGAGTGGCCAAAGATTACCCAATTGCTGCCATAACACTGTCCTCAATCGGGATTTGCAATGTTATATGCATTGAGGCAGTGGCAGCAATAGCCTCTCTCTCTCTCTCTACTACTACTACTACTACTACTACTACTACTACTACTATTATTATTAATACTACTGTTACTACTACTACTAATAATAATGATACTACTACTACTACTACTACTACTACTACTACTACTACTACTACTACTACCTCTACTAAGATTACATTTGCTGGTATTTGTATCAGCATTCTCTGACCATTAACAGATATCCCGCTACACACACACACACACACACACACACACACACACACACACACACACACACACACACACACACACACACCTACGACCTGAAGTTTAAGCAGGGAAGGCTCAGAATACTTGTTATATATTTTTGAATGACATTTATAGGTCCCGGTGTCCTCTAAGGTGGCCCGGTTAATCTCGTAGTAATGACTCATGTACTTGATTCTGGTGCTCAGTTGTCGTATGATCCGGTGGGTGCCGCTCTGTGTACACGTTTGACACCATTAATGTGTTGTTCGTGATCTTGAATGCTTTTGGTCAATTTCATTTTTTCAAAATATTTTTTCTTTTCATGGAGATGGAGATAAAAACTTTTTTTTTCTTAAGAATAGCTTGGGTTTGATCATTTTAAGCTGGTTCGTGATTCTAAAGCTCTTATGCATTTTTTTTTCTGAGAGAGAGAGAGAGAGAGAGAGAGAGAGAGAGAGAGAGAGAGAGAGAGAGAGAGAGAGAGAGAGAGAGAGAGAGAGAGAATCAGTAACTCACCTGGTTTTTTGATTCGCTGACCCACTCGAGTTTCAGTGATGTCGATGGATTCTCAAAGTGGTAGGTACAGGTGAGGTTGACGTTGGTGCCTTCCCTCACGTAGTACACAATTGGGTCCGCTTGACTATCCTCCTGCCAGGCACCTTCCACGTCCACGGAGGGCTGGTTAGGGTTCTCTGCTACTCTGTCTGTGTGGTTTGTGGCAAGTGATATTAGTTTGTGCTACTTATGACAGGAAAAAAAAACCACACACACACACACACACACACACACACACACACACACACACACACACACACACACACACACACACACACACACACACACACACCATAACAGTTCTTGCAGGTGGCAGGAAATTATTGTCTTAACTAGCAAAAGCAACACAACTATATATTGGATACTTGACAGATTAATTTCGTGCTACATCATGATGTGCACACAAATTGCAGCGCAGATGAGGGGCAAACAAGCTAAGAAAACAAACAATAAGGAGTAAAAAATATAGTCGGAAAATTTAAAATTAAGCCAATGAAAATAAGCACAGTAGAAGAGAAAGAAACAAAGAAGGTACACGCCTTCCCTCCCATACACATAACAATGTTTAAACAAAAAAATGCAACTGGAGACTTATCTACAAATCATTAAAACAAATTGAAGGATAAAAGATGACGTGATGACTGAGGTTGAAGTATCTTACATAAAAGAGTACAGAATAAAATACATGAAGTTATACTCATGCATTTGGAAAGCATCAAAACAAATGTTATTAGTGTATAAAGCATGAAAACAATTTTTTTTTAGTATAAGCTGTCAACAAGTAAATAGGCGGTAGTATAGTGGCTAGCGTTCGGGCATGCAAACCTAGGCTCCTGGGTTCGAGTTCCGATATCTACTGGCTACTTTCCTTTGGTATTACCGCCGAGTGGCCAAAGATTACCCAATTGCTGCCATAACACTGTCCTCAATCGGGATTTGCAATGTTATATGCATTGAGGCAGTGGCAGCAATAGCCTCTCTCTCTCTCTCTCTCTCTCTCTCTCTCTCTCTCTCTCTCTCTCTCTCTCTCTCTCTCTCTCTCTCTCTCTCTCTCTCTCTCTCTCAACATCAGAGAGAACGAAGAAAAAAGAGGCGTCACTATAAAAAATCTAAAATCCACGTTACTAACAGGCGAAGGCTAAAACATCTAAGGCGTCCAGTAAGCCTACTGGCGCCAAGGGTTATAAGGATATAGAAAGAAAAAAACATTCACAACACTCTGCCGAGGTCTCATAAGATGTGGATGGAGGGAAGTGGGAAGGGACTCCACCAATACATGACAGGCCATGTGAGGCCATGGGATCAACAGTATAATCTTGAGAATATGGAATTGGTAAGATTGACTAACTGACTGGCGTAATGATTAGCCTATTCTGCTCAGAATCGATGGGTACCAGGTTCGATCCCTGGATAGGGCGGACGGATAGTCGTCTGCTCATAACCTTACCTCTGTTACCTAACACCGAATCGGGTGTTGTGCCTTATATCCTGAGCAGGTGATCCTTTCGTTGATGTTATGTTCGCCAACAGCGTGATGTGGCGTGGTGAGGGTTGGGTTCTAAGGCAGCCGTCATGCACACCTCACCTAAAGATGTGTACAAACTTTGCTTCTTCGTGTGGGAGTGTCGTTACTCTAAAGCCTAAGATTTTCAACCCATAATGGAAGGGTGCAAGGAGAATGCATGCCAGGAATTGAGCCATCCGATAAAAACAGATACTACTATTAATTATCATGTATCCTTTTTAGATGACTCTCAAGATATTCAAACGTCTAGTAAAGAATGCAACTATTATTGAAATCGAAAATTTTAAGTGAAGGTGAGAACTTTGTAAGAAGCAGAAGTGTGTGTGTGTGTGTGTGTGTGTGTGTGTGTGTGTGTGTGTGTGTGTGTGTGTGTGTGTGTGTGTGTGTGTGTGTGTGTGTGTGTTGTTACAATGTTTGGGAAGTACTGGACTTGATATCAATCACATGGTATGAATAAACACTTACAATCTCACGCAGCACCACAAACACCAAGACTACTGCTACAACTGTAAGCACCACATCTACACCAACACGTAACCCCATCACTTGAATGCATTACACCATCACTAACACTAACACAAAAAAACAAGTATCAAACACGATCCACATCCGGCAACTAACAGAGACAAAGACAAATAACAAAGAAAGTTGTCAAAAAAAAAAAAAAAAAAAAAAAAAAAAAAACTCAGGCCAAAGTTGAATCACTGTTAGCATACCATCAACTTCCATGGTCAAAATTCGGTCTTCAGTTCTGTTTTGATTAGTGGCTTCGCAGACGTAGATTCCATCGTTTTTTTCTCATCGTGATCTGCGTGATGGAGAAGCCGCGTCGAGGATCGTACTCAGTTTTCTGGTGAGGGAAGCATCTACTGAGCCACAAGTGAAATGAAGAGACATCAACAGTTGTAACGTGATGGTGCGAGTGCAAAAGTGTAGAACGTGCGCGAGGAGAGGAGAGCGATGAAAACAAATATAACGTGTCGCCAGCTGTCCAGTGTTCATGGAGGGTAAGGATTGCCACTGGAACCACGCTGAACAGATGGAGGCAAGGCTCACTGATCATGTTACGCTG
>JAXIVD010000506.1:80000-85000 GCA_036785275.1 Cancer borealis | reverse complement strand
TGGTTGTCGTGGCTTTAACTCACCTTTCACGTACAGGTAGAGGGAGGTGATGGCTGGATCGCTGACGTCACAGTTGTTGTTTTCCTTATTCTCAGTGGTATTGAACACACACGAGAAGTAACCGACGTGAGATGAGTTAACGGCGTCGATCTAACCACGAGAGGAAGGTGGCATAAGGGAGATAAAACACACACACACACACACACACACACACACACACACACACACACACACACACACACACACACACACACACACACACACACACACACACATACACTGAGGCTTACCGTGAGCGTGCTGATGTAAGGTTTGTCATGGCCTTGTTCATGATGTTCCTTGTACTGTTCCTAGACACAAAAAATAACAAGGAGATAAAGAGACACTTCTTAGAAACTAAAAAACTAACTGTAAAAGCGATTATAATGAAAGAGAGAGAGAGAGAGAGAGAGAGAGAGAGAGAGAGAGAGAGAGAGAGAGAGAGAGAGAGAGAGAGAGAGAGAGAGAGAGAGAGAGAGAGAGAAAAAAAAAGCTTACGTCGGTAAATTTGTGATCTGAGCACCAAGCTACACGGTGGGCGGCGCGGCAGGTCAGGTTGAGAGGCTCACCAACATCCAGAATCAGGGACTCCACATTAGGGAAGATCTCAGGCCTCCCCGACCTTGTTCCCCTCGTTCCTGTGCAATTGTAGGTGTTATTATTGTTATTATTATTATTATTATTATTATTATTATTATTATTATGACTAGACAGGTATTGAACTGGTCTCTTTTCCCTGTTATCATTGAACAGTCATGTAAAAAGAATTAATGGTAAGAATTAATGGTGTTAGAAGAAGTACTATATTGTCTGATACGAGACGTCTATCATCTCTACGGTTGCAAAACACACGAGAGTTGAGTTGAAGTAAAGTTTCCTCCGAGGTCTGTTGGCAGTGAAATGACACACACACACACACACACACACACGAAATTTATACTGATCCTACTCACATACTTTTCTTTGTTTCGTCTCAGATTAACTCTTTGCCACGTGATAGAATATTACGGAGAAAGGTGATGATCTTAAGCGAGTCTATTTTTTTTTTTTGTGGGGGGGTAGGGTTATATTGAAAGGGTATTGGCTAAGGGACATTACTTTAAAAAAACAAACAAAAAAACTCCCACCTGCGATACTCCTCTATATTTACCAGTTTCCTACGAGATCAAACCATTCCTTGACGTTGGAAATTGGTCCTTATTAGGTTCCTTCACAGCGTTGATTGTTTTATATTTGAACGCATTCCAAAGCTGTACAGGATTCCCAAGAGTGGCTAAACACATTCAAGCTGTTTGATTCTCTTTTCCTAAATCCATGATGACGCATTTAATATTTCAGAATCTTGAGATGGAACCCTTTAATGGGATTCTTTTGTTGTGATTACCTGAGAAGAAGGTGGAGGAGAAGAGGAGGAGGAGGAGGAGGAGGGAGGGCGGCATGGTTGATGAGGGCGAGAACACCTTGGTTTGGTGGCGGTGAGGGTGAGGTCTTGCGATACCAGACATTCGTAAGGGGCTGTGGTGGCCCTTGAGTGTCTGGCCGGCAACTTAACTTCGGCCACCTGCTGATAAAAAGAAAGTAATTAATAGCTAGTAATAGTAATAGTAATAATAATAATAACCTAATCTAATCTAATCTAATCTAACCTAACGTAATATAACCTAACCTAACCTAAAAAAAAAAGATAGCTATTGATAATAATAATAATAATAATAATAACAATGATAATAATATGACACTTATATTTGTTTTCTTTTAAGCTCGGTACGAGTTAGCTTTCGTCCCTGAAGCTACTGAATGAATAGAAAAAAGCATATATAAACGTATTGGTAGAGGAAACATAAATGAATATGGAAAATTTAAATGAATATAGATCGGCAGAACAGATGATGCGTAGTAGTGTAATGACACGTTAGTAGAGGTGTTGTGTTGACGAAGGACGCATTAAAAACACCAGATAATAGAGCGACACTTTGTGAGCCAAACGCACACACCACACACCACTTGCTAACCCACAGATGTATTAATAGAAACATAACATCCTCTTGATAACACATAAAATACACAGAATGCATCGATTTTCACTTGACTTGGAAAATAAATGAAACGTGTTATGAAGTCGATGTTTTCCCTAATGGAGTCACTTGGTGGATCAACAAAACAAACAGACACTCGAGATGCCAATTACGGAAATTTTGAAATGCGGAGAGTAACACTTTCAACATTTATTTTCCATTGTTGCAGAGAGAGAGAGAGAGAGAGAGAGAGAGAGAGAGAGAGAGAGAGAGAGAGAGAGAGAGAGAGAGAGAGAGAGAGAGAGAGAGAGAGAGAGAGAGAGAGAGAGAGAGAGAGAGAGAGAGAGAGAGAGTGAGTTTATACTACATTGGCGGCGAGTTTCATGCTGGGGAGGGACTTTATCTGATAAACAAATATCATTTATCATTTTGCTGGTTAGCGGGTTACGCTCTTATTTATCTCTGATCGGTAAGTTGTGTGTGGATGTATGTATGTGTGTGTGTGTGTGTGTGTGTGTGTGTGTGTGTGTGTGTGTGTGTGTGTGTGTGTGTGTGTGTGTGTGTGTGTGTGTGTTCCCAGAAGACAGCTTCGAGGTCATAAAGTCCAATGTATGTGTAAGGATGTAACCTTTCACACACCACACACTCCACGCATTATATTGTTGAAGGAGGAAAGTAACATCTTGATCCTGAGTGAATGTTTGCTCCTTGATCGAGACGCGTAGTACTGCCACAGCTTGCCGAGTGACAGTCCGCTATCAGTGACGTCATGCCAAACCTGGGATGTTCAAGTCCAAGGTGTTGCTCATAACTGGGCCTCATGTTTACTCTTATACTGTATTTCACTATGGTTTTATTAATTCATCGAGGAAATAGTTAAGTTTACATTTTTTACATTATCTTCCTCACAGGTTCATCTAGGAATAATTTTGTCCAATTAGTTAATGATATAGAAACATTTTGTGGTGCATTCTGAAAACACTGTGACATTGATGGAAACAAACTATAGGTGGTTTTCACAGGATTTCCATTTTGTACGTGTATTTTTATATATATTTTTTTCTTTGTTAAATGTGAAGAAATGCTGCGCGCCTCCTCCCCCCCCACCCCCCGCCCCGCCTCCCAACCAAAAAAAAAAGTATACACGCCTTCATGTCAAAAAGTATACACGCCTTCATGTCATATTGAAAGGTGTAATGTGTCTCTTAACTAAACTGTGAAGTGGAAATATGGAAAACAAAACGAAGAAGTAATTGAAACTAATGAAAAGAACCTATTTTATTTATTTTTTATCCTCTCTTGAAATGAAATAGGTAGAGAGAATTTCTAAACTAATTATAACTCCATTTAACAACCTCTGAACCCAATAACTACTTTACGGATTGTGTATGATCTCAAACTAAAACTATACAAGTAAGTAATACGCAACATTTAAGGATGACGTACGCGTTGACTGTTGCTTCACATTTACAGGACAAGCTACAGTTCCTGAGAAAATGGATGTTAACGAAAACTTACCCAACAGACGATTGTGAGAAAAACATGTCATGACGTATGTTAACAATATCAAAAGTTAGACATGCTCGTTCGACGTGAACCAGCCAGTGTCTTGCAGTAATTCATTAATACAGTTTTGCTGTCTGGGTTACAGTGCATTCGTCTCTTAAAAGGACATATTAACCTCACATACTCTCACCTTATGTCTTAATCCCCTATACGTTCACTACATCCTATTCATTTTTTCCTATTACCCAGTTTTACCCTCCTTTTCAAATGACACCTTTCCCTCACGTAACCTCCCTCTCCTATCTTCAAAATGTTCTCGTAGCATCAATACATCTCTCTCTTTGATATCCTTCCTTCCTTCAACGAACACAGATTCTTCATTTAATTTGACCTAGTTAGACCACTGCCGTGACTCCCCCCTCCCTCCACTCCACACTCCGCCTTTCTCATGTGACCTATGTTGTCTGGCACATCAGTATGTTATAATTACTACTAGTACAATCGTCTTTAGTTGCTGTTACTCATTATATATATACCAGTCATGATCATTTATTCAGCATGATAGATGGTTATTTGAATCCTCAAGGCGGCATTTCATTTATTGTCTCCATTGGGTCACTTTTATAGTCTTGGTTTCTGGCATCAAATGACTTAACAGGAAAACAACCTATATTGCACCTGTTGATGGACAGTTTTCCTGACCGGTAGTTAAGGGTTTAGTTCTCTTGGTATCGTGTAGAAGAGTCAGCCTACCTGTGCCCTTTTTTTTTTATATTATATATATATTTTTTTTTTACATCAAAAGGGTACTGGCTAAGGGACAACATAAATATGTAAAAAAAAAAAAATCCTGCTTGACCCCAGACTATAAAGAGGATAGTAGAAGAAATAGAAACAGGGTGTGCTATGAAACTACTGATCAGCACGAGCCACTTCTGTTGTTAGGGAGGGTGTCGATGGTAGGTGAGGTTACCGTATCATTACAAGTCACTTAGGTTAGGTTAGGTTAGGTTAGGAAGATTGTCGATGGTAGATGAGGTTACCGTATCATTACAAGTCACTTAGGTTAAGTTAGGTTAGGTTAGGGAGGTTGTCAATGGTAGGCGAGGTTACCATATCATTACCGTCACTGCTGCAACGACCATATATATGTTCTGCTGTTTTAACCCCCATATGGATCAAATCACTTGCCTTTATTAGTAACACATGATCCCAATCTTGGTGAAAATGACATATAAATAATCATCCTATTTACAATTAGGTTTAGTTGGCATGAAATGGTGTCACCATGCATAGCAGATACTTATCAACATCAGTTTTTCTTGTGCACTGACCAAGAATTCGAATTGATTTTCTTAAGAATTAGTTTTTTCTTAAGGAAATGCGAATATTAAGTTAGAGAAATATCTTAACATCAGTTTTTTCCTCTTGTAGACGCAC
>JAXIVD010000506.1:55000-70000 GCA_036785275.1 Cancer borealis | reverse complement strand
GGATCACGCGCTGGACTCGTGATCGCCAGCCATTACCCTCCCAGAGAGACCTTAGAGCTCATTATAGCCTTATTTATGAGTAAGGCTGTAACCTTTCACACCACACACACACACACACACACACACACACACACACACAGGCCATCCTCTTGCTCAAGGAGGATTCTAACTGCTTGGTCATCAGTGAAACTTTGCACCTTGAGCGAGGCGCGAACTCAAGCCTGCCAAATGACAGGCCAAGACGTTACCACTGACCTACCAAGCAGAGTGTGTGTGTGTGTGTGTGTGTGTGTGTGTGTGTGTGTGTGTGTGTGTGTGTGTGTGTGTGTAAAAATGCGATGAAAAAAATGTATTCAAGGAAATGCTGAACACACACACACACACACACACACACACACACACACACACAACACACACACACACACAGACACAGACACAGACACAGACACAGACACACACACACACACACACACACACACACACACACACACACACACACACACACACACACACACACACACACACAGGGGGTGGTAGGAAGGAAGGAAAGTACTCATACCGATTCAGTATCTGTGGTTAGGTTACCCATCCACACATTACGTCACACCATACATTATACAACCTACATCATACACTATACACTATACACTATACACTATACACTATATACAATACACTATACACCATACAACACCACACACCATACACAGGTCGAGATAGATCCTTCTCATGTTAATTGTGTTTAGTACGTGTTCGTAATTAATTTCAATAATTGGTAGTGTATAATTGGAGCTTTATTACATTATCCTGGACGCAATGTTGTTGGTGAAGCACATAACGCTTTTCATCATTATAACTAACACTAATATTGTCGTTATCACAGAGTTTGGTGGTAGCATCCAGTCTCCATAATTGTGCCTCATTAGTAATTATAATTGTAATGTGGGGGGGGAAAAATGTGTCAGGCAACAAAGGCCATATGGCACTATTGGGGTAGTAGGGCTAGATGGGGGGTAGGGTTAGGTAGGGGGTTAGATTAGATGTAAGACATTAGCAGTACGAAGAAAGGATATAAGGGCAGGGAGTGAAAAGGAAGGGGACTCAGCGAGGATGTCAACAAGACGGGGTGCACGGGATAGGGAGGAAAGGTGGGGGAAGTCTGCAAGACGAGGGGTTACGAAGATGGGACATGAGAGGAGGAGATGAGGAAGGGAGGAAAGGACGCCACAAGATGGGCAGACGGGGGGAGGGGAACGGGACATCAGGTAGGAGTGGGTGAGTCTTGTGTGGCTAATTCGTAAGCGGGCCAGGGCAGTCTCCCAGCGTCTAGTAGGATGAGATGGGTGGGACCAAGGGGAAATAGAGGGCTTGACAGCGTGGGGTTTATTAGAGGTATGGGTGGACCAGAAAGATTGCCAGCGGGTATAAAGGAAAGTCCGGAAAACTGGGAAGTAATCAGAAACAGGAAGGGAGGAAGTGCAAAAGGTAGGAAGGGTGAGGGCGTCATGTGCCAAAGAGTCAACAGTATCGTTACCAGGGATTCCAATATGACTGGGGACCCAGCAAAAACGAACTATTTTGTGACGGACAGAAAGACGGAATAACCAGTCCTGGATGTCGCGGACAAGAGGGTGTGAAGAGGAAAAGGAAGATAAAAGGGAGAGGGACGACCGAGAGTCGGTAAAAATAGTATAAGAAGAAGCGGTGAGGCGGAAGATGCGGCGGAGGGCAAAAAGAATCGCGAACAGCTCAGTAGTAAGAACACTGGCCTCAAGAGGGAGGCGGTATTGGAAATAAGTGTCAGGAAACAGGACAGCACAGCCCGAGCCAGTAGAAGACTTCGAGCCATCAGTATAAACGTGTATGCTACCAGAATGAGTAGGAAGATGAGCCGAGAAATGGGAGCGTAAGACACAGGAAGGGGTATTAGATTTCGGGGAGATAGGGAAGACAGAGGAGCAAAAGGAGAGGTGAGGGGAGAGCCAGGGGGGAGTAGAGGAAACAGAGAATGGGAGCGGATTAAGGGAGGGGGAAGAAGGATGGGACAGAAGGGCGCGCATACGGATGGAGAAGGGAACAGGTAAGCGAGGCCGAGTGGCAAAGGTTGCAGAGAGAGGAGGGATACGCAAAGCGGAGGAGGGAAATTGAAGGGAACGGGCATAACAGCGGAGAGAAAGGAGGGCCCGGCGACGGGGAAGAGAAGGGAGGCCGGCTTCAGTGTATAAGCTCTCCACAGGGGAGGATCGGAAAGCTCCAAGAGCGAGGCGGAGACCAAGGTGATGAACAGGGTCAAGGAGGCTGAGGACGGAGAGGGAGGCGGAAGAATAAACATGGCAGCCATAATCAAGGACAGAAAGGACCAGTACAGTATGCAGCGAAAGCAGAGTCTTGCGGTCAGCACCCCAAGACACATGGGAGAGGGTTTGTAGAAGACGGAGACGGCGAAAGGCGGTATCCTTGAGAGAGAGGATATGCTGGCGCCAAGTAAGGCGAGAGTCGAAGATAAGACCAAGAAACTTGCCCGATGTGCGATATTCAAGAGGGGTGCCATAAAGAAGAAGGAGAGGAGGACAAGCAGTACGGGACCGTGAAAAGTAGATAGAGAAAGACTTTGTAGGGGAGAAGTGGAAGCCATGGTCGGTGGCCCATGAGGAGGTGACAGTAACAGCAGATTGAAGAAGGCGATGGAGAAGGGAGGAGGAGCTGTTCGAGGCATAAATGGCGAAATCGTCTACATAAAAAGAGGACTTGACACCAGGCGGGAGGGTAGAAACGATGCCGTCAATGGCCAGGAGGAAGAGGGTAGTACTCAGGACCGAGCCCTGGGGCACACCCTCGTACTGACAGAAGGAGGGGGAGCAAGAGGAAGCAACCCTAACGCAGAAGGAACGGTTTCGCAGGAAGTTATGGAGGAAAACCCCCATGTTGCCAGAGACACTGACACAGGACAGCTGGTGAAGGATGTGATGGCGCCAAGTGGTGTCGTAAGCTTTCTCAAGATCAAAGAAAACAGCTAAGACAGATTCTCGTCGGGCAAAAGCATAAGTAATATATGTTTGTAAGCGGGCGAGAGGTTCCGCCGTACCACGGGCACGTCGAAAGCCAAACTGAGTGGGGGAGAGAAGGTTCTTTGATTCGAGGTACCACATCAATCGGAGATTGATCATGCGCTCAAGGAGCTTGCAGACACAGCTAGTCAGAGCAATGGGTCTATAATCCTGGGTAAGAGTACCAGACTTGTTAGGCTTAAGAAAAGGGAGTATAAGTGCATCGCGCCACTGGGGTGGGAAGTCCCCGGTTAGCCAAATGCGGTTATAAAGGGTAAGTAAGAAGGTCAGGGAGACAGTAGGAAGGTGGCGGAGCATCTGATAGTGAACACCATCAGGGCCCGCAGAGGTGTTACGACAGCACTTCAAGGCAGAGGTAAGTTCAGGGGGGGAGAAGGGAGTGTTATATGAAATATTAGAAAAAAGTGTGAAGGTAATAGGGGTGTGCTCACGTGTCGCCTTAAGGGCAGCAAACTCAGGAGGAAGATGGGAACCACTGCTGACGCTGCTAAAAAATGAGCCCAGTTCTGTGGCAACCTGGAGGGGTTCAGCAATATCACCCTGGGGGAGGCGAAGTACAGGAGCATAGGAAGGTGGGTGTTTACCTGATAATTTATGAATACGGCGCCAGACTGAAACAATGGGGGTAGAGGAAATCAAGGTAGACACATAAGCACGCCAACTGTTGGACTGAGCCAATCTAGGGGTCCGGCGGAACCTAGCCGAGGCACGTTTAAAGTTAACAAAGGCCGGTAGCTGGCCGGGAGTGTCCCGTTTATATCGGTAACTACTCCAGGCCGTCCGTTTCAAGCGAAAGGCAGTAGTGCAGGCAGGGTTCCACCAGGGAACACATTTGGAGGCAAAGGGGCGGGAAGTCCGGGGGATGGAGACAAAAGCAGCAGCGAGAACAGACGTGATAAAGTAGATCAACATATCAGAAGAGGAGGAAAAATCAGAAGAGGAGAGGCGAAGGGCAGACAGTGAGGCAAAAGCACGCCAGTCTGCTCTACCAAAGCACCAGCGAGGGGGTCTGGGAAGAGGGATGTAGGAAGTGGGAGAAAGAAGAACTGGGAAATGATCACTACAGGGATTGTGGTCAAGAACCGACCAGTGGAGATCTAGTAGTAGGTCAGGGGAACAGAGGGCGAGGTCGAGGCAGGAAAAAGTCTGGGTGCGGAGATCAAAGTGTGTGGGGGCGGCAGTATTAAGGATAGTAAGGTCAAAGTCTTTAAGGAGATGGTCGAGAGAGCGGCCACGAGAGTTGACCACAGAATCCCCCCAAAGGGTGTGGCGACAATTAAAATCACCAACCACAAGGAGGGGGGAAGGGAGGTTAGAGAAAAGGGAGCGGAGGGCATCGAGATCAAGAGGCTGGGAAGGGGAAAGGTAAAGGGAAACGAGAGACATTCAACGGCGGAGGTAGATACGAAGGGCTGTACAGGGAAGTGTAGTAGGGATAGGAAGAGGGGTAGAAGCAACAGACTGGTGAAGAAGGATAGCAGAAGAAGAGATAGAGTGTGGGGAGGAAAAAAAGCGGTACTGAGGAATAGGGGTGGGCGGGCTAGTAAGGAAGGTTTCCTGAAGGCAGAGGACCATGGGGGCATAAGAGGAAATGAGTTGGCGAAGATCCTGTCGATGGGCACGAAAACCACGAATATTCCACTGAAGAACAGACATGATCAGTAGGGGATAAGACTCGGGATGGGTGAAGGTGAGGGAGGAGCGTTCTCAGGGAGTAAAGGACCGGGGTCCATATCCATAAGAGGTAAGGAAGAAGGAAGGGGGTCAGGAGCGGATGAGGTATGGGGAGAGGGGGGAGATTGAGAGAGGAGATCGGTGCGGGAGTAGCCAGGTGGTAGGGGAAGAGAGAGGATAGATCGGGTAGCAGAGGAAGGTGGGGGAGGGGCAGACGAAGGGGGCTGCACCGAAGAACAGGCGGGATAAGACGAGGAGGGGAGGGGAGAGTAAAGCGGTGAAGGGGGAGATGGCGGAGCGCCGGGTGCAGAAGGGGGGAGGTGGGCTGGAGGAGGGGTTGAGGAGGGGAAACAGCAGAGGGAGAAGGTGGAGAAGGGGGAGTCGGGGTAGGAGGAAGGTGCTTGGGGGGTGGGTGAATAGAGGCCACGACCTGGATAGGAGGAGCCGGGAGAGGAGATGAGGAAGAAGGAGGAGAGGACAATGGAGTCGTATTCTTTATGTACTCGATGATGGCATCGAGGTTATCACCCTCGGAAGGAGCGGGCGAGGAAGGTGCAGGGCGAGTCTTTTTAGCCAGGTGGAGAGGGGGTGAAGAGATCAAGGCGGGAGCTGGAGAGGGGGTTGGTGGGGGAGAGGAGACCAAAGTTTCAGAGTGGTGTTGTCGTTTGTTGGAGTGGGAGCGCTGAGGGCGTGGAGAGGGAGGGGTAGGGGTACAGACAGTGATGGAGGTAGGAGTATCAGGGTCAAGGACAGCAAAAGAATTAGAGCAGGAGATGGAGGATGGAGGGTGGGAGGGAGAGAGGGAGGAGGGAGGAGGTAGAGGAGAGGGATGGGTGGAAGGCCGAGGATCGGGGCGGGAAGAAGAGGACGTGGCTGGAAGGTGAGGGGAAGAGGCGGAGGCAGCAATATGGTGAGGAGAAGGGGTGAAGCCTAGGCGACGGGCTTTCTGACGAGCCTCACGTAATGTGAGACCGTCACGGAAGCGAATACCAGCGACTTCAGCCTCAAACTTGTAAGTTGGGCAGCCGCGGTAGTGAACATTATGGGGGCCGCCACAATTGCAGCAGCGGTGGGTAGTGCTGTGGCATTGATCGCGGGTATGGGTAAGGCCACACAAAGGGCAGCGGAGAGCGGAGCGGCAGTGTTTTTCTGGATGACCAAAACGCCAACAGTTTCGGCACTGGCGAGGTGGAGGAACGTAAGGCCGGACTATGAGCATGACGCCCCCAATGTAGACATGGGTAGGGAGATCGTGGCGTTTAAAGGATATCCGTGCAACATTGGTGGGGTTTCTCTGGCGACCTCGGGGGGACAAGGTGTAGCAGCGAATGGTTACAGCGTCGTACTCGCTGAGTAGATCTAATAGGTCAGTGTGACAGTCTGACCATACCTTGTCGTCTATTGGGCAGTCTTGTGGTGAAATTACGACAGTGCCAGTGCATGTGTTGAGATGGTCGTCAGGGGTTGCACAGATGCGGGTACCGGATGGAGCCAATAAGTTGGCCATGGCCTGAGACTGAGCCTCAGACTCCACGCGTACCAGGCGTGAACGGTCAGGTCGGGTTTGGAAATGAACCTTGCCTACTTGTTCCTGTAGGCAACGTTGAAATAGGAGGGTATTCTCAGCAAAGGGAGCGGAGGGGGGGATAATGAAAAAACGATCCCAGCGGGCGGGGGCGAAGAAGAGGTCATAGGCAGAAGGGTGAGACACGCCACGAGAGGAGCCACTCCGTGGCTGTGCCGTAGCCTTCTTTGATGAAGAGGGAACATAAGGAGCTAAGGTAGTAATATAGGAAGATGTAGATGTGACGGGGAGGGAGGCTGAAGGGGTGGTAGGAGTGGAAAAGAGAGTCGGGAGAGCGGTAGACGTAGGGGAGGGAAGAGAGGTAGTAGAAGGGGTGCTGGAAATAGGGACGGTAGGAGGAGGAGCAGGGGGCAGGTGAAGTGAGGAGACTACAGGGATGCGAATAGAGGTTGTGGTAGTGGTAGAGGAGGATGAGGAGTAATGAGGACCGAACCCTGTGGGGGGTGGGGGGGTGGTAGTAGGGGAGAGAGAAGATGTGGGAGGTGGGGCATAGGATGAAAAAGTTGTGGAGGGGGTAGGGGTACAAGGGAGAGTAGAAAGTGTAATGGTCTGAGGAACAGGTAGAGAGGTCGAGACCAGGTCCATTGGGCAAGCAGAGGTGTCAGGTAGGGGGCGACCAGCAGCAGAGGCCTCGAGGGACTGGTCAGATACTGTACCCATGTTAGGCAGGTAGTATTACTTATATTTTTATTCCTATATATCTCATGTATTATGCAATTAATGTTATTATAATTGTTGAGGTATATATGTAGTAGGTTCTCGAATGTCTTGTGACGGCGAACGTTCGGAAGCAGTCTCCTGGTGTCTGGCCGTCATCCGGTCAGAGAGATGCTGCTGACCGCAGCGTCTAGAAGGTGTTTTTGTGATGTGAGGCGCTATGCTGTCGCCTAAAGAAAAGCGGCTGACATCAGCTTTTGAGGGGTGTCGGCGAAGATACCTCATCCCCGAGCTTGGCCGGCCTCCTCAGACCTAACCGCGCAGCTACACCTACAAGTCACGGACCTCGGAGTGCTCTACTCTCACCGTACATTCGTGTGTCCGGACTTGAACGTTATTACTGACATTTCTGTGTTATTACGAGTGCCCTACAAACTGTCGCTGAAAGTGATATATTGCACCACCCTCACCTTATACCCAAGTGTGGAGATATAGTGCCACAGTGACTCTTGTGATATACTTTAATCTATGTGCATAACCCTGCTTGCGTAGAATACAAATACAAGCAGTGAGACTTATTCTATGTACCAGTGTACTGATCATCTTATACTGTAAATAAAACTGTATAAAGTACACGTATTTGGCTAAACCGCTCGGGCCACACTATCTCACATAACACTCGTTACCACACCAGGTAACATCATGGTGGCAGCGGTGGGATACGAAATACCAGTTGCACTCATAACACGAACATTTTTGGGAAACGGATTGAACGATCTCTACAGAGAAACGAAGGAGTGAGATGGTAGTGGAAAGAAGCGTCGACGAGATGTTTATGACCAGGTCAGCGCTTCGTCAGACATCCCGCTGAACTTTGACACCGCTCGCCACTACCCTCAAGTATTCTCACACCTACTAGCACCTCATAACTCTCTGTGAGGAAGCTAGCGTTTCCCCCATGTCAAGACAACGGTGAATCTGTTGGTGGCTGAAGAAGAGGACGAGGAAGATTTCTACTGGGTGACAACAACAGACTCACACCCCACTTCCCCGCTTTACTTCCCGCGGGACACAAGAAGAAGAAGAAGACGAGGTAACCTTTCACCCCGGCTAACTCAACGAAGGGTGTGGCCTTACCCCCACCCAACTACAACAGCTGACCAACCGAGGGATACGAGAGGGCGAGGAAGACAAGTTTCCTGGCCTGAAAGGACGCGGCGACTTCAATCAATTTACCGTCGCATATTAATTATTTAGGTGAGATACACATGCATTTAGCTAAAATACTACCATTACACATTATTAAAACAATAACACTTGCATACACTTAAGAGGTTAAAGCAGTGATTTATTATTATTGTTGCTCATATATATTTTGCTGAAAAAAAATAGCAGTATATTGAGTCTAGTGGATTATTTGGTGTATATTTATGTGTATACTTTTCACCATCCTCTCATTTCTTCTTGATTAATTAACGGTCTCATTTTATTACTAATAATCAAATTTAAGTGTTGTTCATTCTCTTATTATTATAATTATAAATAAGGCAACGTGAAGCATTGTGAACTATGAGAAATTATTTAAACAACATTACACTACCGTTACTATATCACTTCTAATTAAGTAAGTAGTGAATTTAATTTATTTTAATAACTTTTAATTAATTACTTATTAGTAAATCGATGTCGAAAGACAATTTAACGAAGTTAGTGAAAGAATTTGATCATATTTGCACTGCTGAAGGTGATAGTTTTGAAAAAGCAGGTGCGTCTGCTGGGACTGAACTTAAGTGATAATATACGCACACTTAGAAGTGGAACACCATATCCACGCGTTCCCGTAGATACTAAGTTATTTGCCTGTACTAACCCAACACCCACCAGCATGACAACTAACCCTAGTAGTGGTACTGGAGGGAACACACCCCCTCGCACTCCCTCACCACCGCCTGTTGCCGGTCCATCGTCTGCGTCTCAACCACCACCTGCACAGGTACAAGCCGCTACCATGCAGGCACAACAACCTATCAAGGTTCTCCAAACCACCCACAAAGTCCGTGAGTTTTCCGGTAAGCGCGACTCGAGTTACTCCGCTCGATCCTTTATTAAACAATATGAAAACGTAATGAGGAATTCTTGCATAACATTATCCTCAGATAAAATTTCCTTCATACGTTCGAGATTAGAGGAAGGGTCACCTGCCGAGTATTTGATGGAATCCAGCACTTTTGTGCAGCCAACAAAGAAAGAAGACTACGATAGGTTTCGTACGAACTTCTTGGAAACTTTTGGGGATTATGACGGGAGAAACACCGTCGCGTTTCAATACAATTCCCAAGGCAGGTACACTCACCCCGCTGTCTCTAATTATCAAAACAGAGCAGGGAAAACCAGGGAAGCACCTCTATTACATGGTAATCCTGGTGCTAGCGCGAGGTACTGTCGATTACATAACAGTACTACTCACAACACAGAAGAATGTGTTGAAATCGCGAAACTGAGTGCTCGATATAATCAGCCAAAGGGAAATGAAGGAACGTCAGGAGATTCTCAGTCGGGGGAAGTTCAGCGAGCCTTCGCAAAGCACCCGGGTTAGAAGTAACGAGAAATCGTGGACAGAAAGGAACCGACGACGGGGTTGATATTAATGCTCTTCGCTCATCAATAATAGCGGCCTGCAACCTCGCTGAAGCTATGGTTCTTCCTGTCAAAATAGGTTCTGTAAGGGCATCTTTTGCTGTGGACACCGGCGCTTCAGTTAATGTGCTCTCCGCTGCATCATACTCGGAGTTAAAGCGCGCGTCGCGTGGTAGCCGATGGCCCCTCAGACCACCGATTACCAATTTGCAGGGAGTATCGAGCGCACCTATAGATATTTTAGGTATCGTGCGTCTTCCAATCAAGTTAGGTAATAACACTACACCCATCCGAACTGACTTCTATGTAATTTCTAATTTCAGTCTTCCTTCAGATGGATTACTAGGACTGAGGACTATGAAGGACATTCAGTTGGAAATACAACCTGTGCTTAATTGTGTAAAGTTTCGGGGTAAAACCTTGAAGTCGATGGAAATTCCCAGACGTTTAATTTCTTCAAACCGTACGGACCCAAAAAGTTTTACCGACACACAGGAAATCAGTGTGATTCATAACGCCCAGAAAAAGGGGATAGAATCTGGATCGTACCAGGCTACTTAAACTTGCAATGAAAACCATCAAACGAATTGTTTTGAGGAGTGGAAGGAAATTAATGCCACTGTAGTAGGGACTCATAAAATACCTAGTCGTGCGGCAGCCCACATACCAGTATCGGTTCTTAATGCCAAGGTTGGAAATTATATATGCCTAGAAGGCCCCAGCTTAGTAAACAAACTAGCTGTGGAACCAACTTTAAATACAGTAAGAGAGGGAAGCACCACCTCTGCTTTTGTGGTTAATTCTACTGATGGTCCTATAACTTTAAAACAAGGAGTACTCTTAACCAAAGCGTTAGTTTATGACAGACAGGTGGATCCAAATCCCCTTGAGTTAAGTCTACGTAGTAGTGTTGCCTCAGTTAACTCGTGTCAAATTGAGGAGACAAAACATTCAACAACGTTTCATTCATTGGTAAGGGTTAATGATTATCCTGAGTTAAGGAGTTCATTGATAGATTTATTGCAACACTATCGTGACGTCATTGCATTACCCGGTGAACCTCTAGGGTCAACCGATAGGGCGAAACACATTATTAAATTAAAACCCATACTCAACCCATTTATATACCTGCTTATCGACTGCCACATAGTCAACGGGAAGTGGTTGACAAACAAGTAACGGAGATGCTGGAACAAGGAGTTATTACACCATCAAGGTCACCGTGGAATAGTCCACTATTCCTTGTCCCTAAAAAGGACGGTACATTTAGACCAGTTATTGATTTCCGACAGGTAAACAAGGTCACCGAGGACGATCGTTATCCTCTACCCGTACTTAAGGACTTACTTATGTCCATAGGAAAGGGAAATACATTTTTTAGCAGCCTTGACCTGTTAAGTGGTTACTGGCAAATACCTATGTCACCTGAGTCGCGGAAGGTCACCGCCTTTAGTACACCTAGCGGTCATTTTGAATTCTCCGTAATGCCGTTTGGCTTAAAAACGGCGCCGATCACGTTTCAGAGGTTCATATCAACTCTGTTTGCTTCTATGATTGGTAAAAATATGTACGCCTACCTTGATGACATTATTGTCTTCAGTAGAGATGCTAAATCTCATTTTGCTAACTTAGAGTCAGTATTATTAAAATTTCGTGAAGCTGGTCTCAAAGCGAAATTATCCAAGTGTGAGTTTTTACAAAAGTCCATCACCTTTCTTGGCCATTTAGTTAATGAAGATGGAATACACACTATGGATGACAAGGTAAAGGCCATACAAAACTTTCCTCTACCGCGAAATGTAGACAATGTAAGATCCTTCTTAGGATTATGCGGATATTATAGGTCATTCGTCAAAGGTTTTTCCAGTATAGCATCGCCCTTAAATAAACTTTTGAAAAAGGACGTGCCGTTTCATTGGGGTGCTGGTCAAGAAGAAAGTTTCTGTAACCTTAAGTTTGCTCTGACCCACGCACCTATTCTCGCGTTCCCTGACTACGCTAAACCGTTTATATTATTCACGAATGCAAGTGCGTCAGATCTTGGTACTGTTTTAATGCAAACCGACGAACGAGGGAAGAATAGTGCTATTGCTTACGCGAGCAGAACCCTAAATTCTGCGGAGTCTAACTACTCCGTGGCTCACCAAGAGACACTCGCGGTAGTATGGGCACTCAAAACATTCCGTGATATAATCCTAGGTTACCATATCACGTGTTATACTGATCACGCGGCTGTCACCGAACTTTTCAAGGGTCGCAACCTTACCGGTAGACTCGCGCGGTGGTACTTAACAATACAGGAATTCCATCCTGAATTCAAATACTTGCCAGGTCGAGCCAATAAAGTGGCTGATGCGTTGTCAAGAAATATACCGATTGGTGCTGTCGATCAAACCACCAAACCGCTTGATAATTTTACTATGCAGGCTCTCGCTGAAGCTCAACGTCAACATAATGTATGGAGCAAGGTTGTGTATCATCTTGAATCCGGTGATGCTGTTAAATTGCCTGAGCTACATATACCTCTTCCTCAGTTTTTACTCAATACGGATGGTGTTCTTTGCCGTCATTGGTCGAACAAGAAAAAACCGGTAACACAGTTAGTAATACCCGAGGTGTATGTACCGACAGTACTATATCAACTTCATAACACAGCAGTTGCCGGACATAAGGGGAAAGATCGTACCTTACGCGCTGCACGCTATCAATACTACTGGCCAACCATGAAAATGGATGTGGACGCACATGTGGATCAGTGTATTGAGTGTGCACAGAATAAGGGAACGGTGCCTAAACAAGCACCGATTTTTGAATATCCGCCACCCAATCAACCTTGGGATGTCGTTGGCATAGATTTACTGCAACTTCCATTTAGTCGTCAAGGGTCCAAGTATCTTCTCGTATGTGTCGACCATTTCTCACGATACATCGTTTTGGCTCCCTTGAAGGACAAAACAGCTGGCGCTGTTGCTCATGCACTCATTCGTAAAGTGTTTCTTGTTCATTCTACTCCAAGGACTATTCTTTCTGACAATGGTAAGGAGTTTAGAAATGCATTGCTGAGCGAAATATGTAGTCAATATACCATAAAACAAACTTTCATTACAGCCAGCCATCCAGCCAGCAATGGTCTTGTAGAGCGCGTTAACAAGAAAATTTTAGAAGTATTGCGGCCAGTGGTGGGTGGTTTGTTGGAAACTTGGGAAGATTGGCTTTCACATGTAGCAGCCAGTATAAATTCAAGTAACTGTGAGTCAACGGGTCACTCGCCTCACTATATACTCTACGGAGTAGAAATGAGACTCCCGACTGATCTCATAAGTTCGCCTCAGCCTCCTGTTTATAATGTGGATGATTATGGAAAATGTCAGCTTAAAGTTTTCTCAGATATTCACCAGGAAGTACAGAGGAATTTAAAAGAATCAAAAACAGCCATGGCAGAGAAGCAACATAAAAGAGCTTCTCCTGTTAAATTGCAAGCAGGCGATACAGTAATGGTTCAAGTACCTGAAAGGTCTTCTAAACTTTCACCTAAATTTGTCGGACCGCGCCTGATTATTAAGCATATTAGTGGAAATAAATTTGAGGTGTTAGATCCGTGGCTGCAAACGCTGGAAATTATACATAGCGATCGTCTAAAACGGACGAAGGCCAAAACTAACATAAGCTTGGTAGAAACAGCTAATCTTACTAACGCTGTGCATCTTAATACTAATACCACATCTCAACCCACTAAATCTCATGGTTACAATCTACGTTCTCGCAAATAATTTCTTGCTGAATGCTATCTAATGAAGTAGTTTATTTCCATACTTTCTTATTTCTGCTTGTTTCAGAGATGTATGCTATCATCATTCTCCTGCTCGCTCTGACTTCTACTCAAGCTCGAGATCCTGCTCATCTGAAGCCAGGAGCTCTCACTGCCAACATAGGCCGAGTTTCTTTAATCCAGGATTATTTGTGGGTTCGTTATCCATATACTGAGCTTAAAGCAGTACCGGGTCGTCTGCTAAACCTTACTGAGCAACTAAGTGATACTCTATTTGAATTAAACAAACACACGATTCATGATACAAAATATTCTTCCCTAATGAAGATGTTGTTGAAGGAACGTGTGGAGTTTTTAAGAGATACAGTCAAGGACGCCTTGGAAAATTATGATGGATTCCCTTCAAATACTCGTCCAAAAAGAGGTCTAATTGATGGCCTTGGCATGTTGTCTCAGATGGTGTTTGGTACGGCCATGGATAGCGATGTAAAGGATTTGCAAGAACGTTACAATACTTTAGCTGCAATGGCTATATCTAACCGTAAGGGTGTAGATCTTAACTGCAGAAACATTGCACGACTCAAGGAAGGCATGATTAAACTGGTAAATTACACTAACATCTTAGGTGCTTCTCTTAACAAAGCATTCCTTAACATAGATGTTTCCTATGCTATTGATGAGGTTCTTATGGTTCTAAATGCCCTAGAAAATTCAGTCAATACGATCATGCATGCAAATGAGCTCGTACTGAGGAATGTGGTTGACGCTTCCCGAGGTAGAGTGTCCTCATCCTTATTCCCAGTTAAGGATTTGTTACACACCTTAACGATAGCAGAGGAACAATATGATCTAACCCCTATTTTTGCTGGAGCGGAAATTTTACATTATTACCCACTTCTCAGTGCAATGTTAACGTCAGACGCTATTGTAGTTCATGTTCCCTTTCATTCAAAGGTTGTTTATGATATTCACCGAATAGAGTCATTCCCATTTCAAATCAACACCTCTATTCTCGCCGTTGATTTACCTGACTCTATTGTGCTGGTCAACGAGGGGCTTACTCTCTACAGTACCGGTGAATACCAAATACTTCACCAGTGTAAATCTGAGCATATAGGATTTTATTTTTGCCCTGCGTCTCTCTTTGCATTTTTACCTGTTAAAGAAGAAGGTGTGTGTGAAGTTGCTTTGATTCAAGACGATGCTTCACAGAGCTTAAACCTATGCCCGTACACTCAATTACAGCCAAAACCTTTTTACCATAAAAGTTTCATGGGCCATCATTACTTTTTCTTCATCCGTCCTACGATGGTGACAGCGATTTGCCCCTCAGGAAGGTTACACGGTCGACAGACTGGTCACTTTGCTATTCTTAAATTATGTACCTTGAATTCAGCAACAGTGTCGACTCACCCTGAGACTCTTCATAAAGGTTTCTAAACTTTTTATGCGTATTTACACTTTAGATTTTGCTAAAGGTGTAAATATTTCTTCTATTAAGTATGTGACTAATACCATTTCTGAATTTAAATTAAATAACTTCTCAGAATTTGAATCGGCAGTCCATGCTTCCCTACCGACCTACATGAGCCCTTATGTACACTTCCCTA
>JAXIVD010000506.1:40000-50000 GCA_036785275.1 Cancer borealis | reverse complement strand
TTATTTAGGAAGTAATAGACTCTTACCTCTAACCACAAACTATTGGTAAAACTATACAATCACTACTCCAATTCTGTGGCAACCTGGAGGGGTTCAGCAATATCACCCTGGGGGAGGCGAAGTACAGGAGCATAGGAAGGTGTGTGTTTACCTGATAATTTATGAATACGGCGCCAGACTGAAACAATGGGGGTAGAGGAAGTCAAGATAGACACATAAGCACGCCAACTATTGGACTGAGCCAATCTAGTGGTCCGGCGGAACCTAGCCGAGGCACGTTTAAAGTTAACAAAGGCCGGGAGCTGACCGGGGGTGTCCCGTTTACATCGGTAACTACTCCAGGCCGCCCGTTTCAAGCGAAAGGCAGTAGTGCAGGCAGGGTTCCACCAGGGAACACATTTGGAGATAAAGGGGCGGGAAGTCCGAGGGATGGAGACAAAAGCAGCAGCGAGGACGGACGTGGTAAAGTAGATCAACATATCAGAAGAGGAGGTAAAATCAGGAGAGGAGAGACGGAGGGCAGACAGTGAGGCAAAAGCACGCCAGTCTGCCCTACTAAAGCACCAGCGAGGGGGACTGGGGAGAGGGATGTAGGAAGTAGGAGAAAGAAGAACCGGGAAATGATCACTACAGGGATTGTGGTCAAGAACCGACCAGTGGAGATCTAGAAGTAGATCAGGGGAACAGAGGGCGAGGTCGAGACAGGAGAAAGTCTGGGTGCGGGAATCAAAGTGTGTGGGGGCGGCAGTATTAAGAATAGCAAGGTCGAAGTCTTTAAGGAAAAAGTCGAAGGAGCGGCCTCGAGAGGTGATCACAGAATCCCCCCAAAGGGTGTGGCGACAATTGAAGTCGCCAACCACAAGGAGGGGGGAAGGGAGGTTAGAGAAAAGGGAGCGGAGGGCATCGAGATCGAGAGGTTGGGAAGGAGAAAGGTAAAGGGAAACGAGAGACACCCAACGACGGAGGTAGATACGGAGAACTGTACAGGGAAGTGTAGTAGGGATAGGAAGAGGGGTAGAAGCAACAGACTGGTGAAGAAGGATAGCAGAAGAAGAGATAGAGTGCGAGGAGGAAAAAAAGCGGTACTGAGGAATAGGGGTGGGTGGGCTAGTAAGAAACGTTTCCTGAAGGCAGAGGACCATGGGGGCATAAGAGGAAATGAGTTGGCGAAGGTCCTGTCGATGGGCACGAAAACCACCAATATTCTACTGAAGAACAGACATGATCAATAGGGAATAAGACTCGGAATGGGGGAAGGTGAGGGAGGAGCATTCACAGGGGGTAAAGAACCGGGGTCCATATCCATCCATAAGAGGTGATGGAGAAGGAAGGGGGTCAGGGGTGGATGAGGTTGGGGGAGAGGGAGGAGGTTGAGAGACGAGATCGGTATGGGAGTAGCCAGGTGGTAGAGGAAGAGAGAGGAGAGATCGGGTAGAAGAACAGGTGGGATAGGACGAGGAGGGGAGGGGAGAGTAAAGTGGGGAAGGGGGAGAGGACTGAGCGCCGGGGGCAGAGGGGACCTGGAGGAGGGGTCGGGAAGGGGAGACAGCAGAGGATGAAGGTGGAGGAGGGGGAGTCGGGATAGGAGGTGCTTGGGAGGTGGGTGAACAGAAGCCACGACCTGGATAGGAGGGGCCGGGGGAGGAGATAAGGAGGTAGGGGGAGAGGACAAGGGAGCCGTGTTTTTTATGAACGCGGCGATGGCATCGAGGATATCATCCTCGGAAGGAGCGGGTGAGGGAGGTGCAGGGCGAGTTCTTTTTAGAGAGGTGGAGAGGGGGCGGAGAGATCAAGGCGGGAGCAGGAGAGGTGGTTGGTGGGGGAGAGGAGACCAAAGCCTGAGAGTGGTGTCGTTTGGTAGAGTGGAAGCGCTGGGGGCGTGGAGAGGGAGGGGCTGGAGTACGGGTGGTGGTGGAGGTAGGGGTATCAGGGTCGAGGACAGCGAAATAATTAGAGCAGGAGAGGGAGGATGGAGGGTGGGAGGGAGAGAAGGAAGAGGAAGGAGGTAGAGGAAAGGGATGGATGGAAGGAGGGGTAGGGGAGGGAGGCTGAGGACCGGGGGGGGAAGAAGAGGATGTGGTTGTTGGGTGAGGGGCAGAGGCGGAGGCAGCAACATGGCGAGGAGAAGGGGTGAAGCCTAGGCGACGGGCTTTCTGACGGGCCTCACGTAATGTGAGACCATCACGGAAGCGAATACCAGCGACTTCAGCCTCAAACTTGTAAGTTGGGCAGCCGCGGTAGAGAGCATTATGAGGTCCACTACAATTGCAGCAGCGCCGGGTAGTGATATGGCATTGATCGCGGGTGTGAGTAAAGCCACACAAAGGGCAGCGGAGAGTGGAGCGGCAGTGTTTTTCGGGATGTCCAAAGCGCCAACAGTTTCGGCACTGGCGAGGTGGGGGATCATAGGGCCGGACGGGGAGCATGACGCCCCCAACGTAGACATGGCTAGGGAGTTCGTGGCGCTTGAAGGAGATCCGTGCAACATTGGTGGAGTTTTTCTGGCGACCTCGGGGGGGCAAGGTGTAGCAGCGAACGTTGACAGCGTCATACTCGCTGAGTAGTTCCAGCAGGTCAGTGTGACAGTCTGACCAGACCTTGTCATCAATTGGGCAGTCTTGTGGGGAGATAGCAACAGTGCCAGTGCATGTGTTGAGACGGTCGTCAGGGGTCGCACAGAAGGGGGTACCGGATGGGGCCAACAAGTTGGCCATGGCTTGAGACTGAGCCTCAGACTCTACACGTACCAGGCGAGAACATTCAGGTCGGGTTTGAAAATGGACCTTGCCCACTTGTTCCTGTAAGCAGCGTTGGAAGAGGAGGGTATTCTTAGCAAAGGGGGCGAAGGGGGGAATAGTAAAAAAGCGATCCCAGCGGGCAGGGGCAAAGAAGAGGTCATGGGCAGAGGGGCGAGACGTGCCACGAGAGGAGCCTGTCCGGGGCTGTGTTGTAGTCTTCCTAGAGGAAGAAGGGACATAAGGAGCTAAGGTAGTAATAGCGGAAGATGTAGATGTGACGAGGAGGGAGGCTGGAGGGGTGGTAGGAGTGGAAGAGAGAGTCCGGACAGCGGTAGACACAGGGGAGGGAAGAGAGGTAGTAGAAGGGACGCTGGAAATAGGGACAGTAGAAGGAGGGGCAGGGGGCAGGTGAGATGAGGAGACTACAGGGGTGCGAATAGAGGCCGTGGTAGTGGTAGAGAAGGATGAGGAACAATGAGGACCGAACCCTGGGGGAGGCGGGGTGGTGGTAGCAGGAGAGAGAGAAGATGTGGGAGGTGGGACATAGGATGTAGAAGCTGTGGAGGGGGTAGGGGTATAAGGGAGAGTAGGAGGAATAGAGGGTGGTTTAGTAGTAGGGGTCTGAGGAATGGGCAGAGAAGTCGAGATCAGGTCCATTGGGCAGGCAGAGGTGTCAGGGGGAGGGCGACCAGCAGCAGAGGCCTCGAGGGACTGGTCGGGTACCACTCGAGTGGGGCATAGTGAGTTTTGTTTATCCATATATTGGAATAAATTAATAAAAATGGCATCGGGGGCCACGGGTAAACCGCCTACCGGATCGGCAAAAGGGGCCGAGCGCTGCCGCCGGGGACGGGGTACCTCGTCCCCCACAGGACTACCCGTTTTAAAAGGCAGCCCTTGTGGCACCGAAAGTTTGCCCCGCAGCGGCGAGCAAAGACCCCAGCCTCGATGCCTACCGGCCCAGGCACCCTCCAGCCAACACAGGACGGCCCACGACGGGCGATCCCCCTGGCGGGCGGCACCGGTGACCCACACCAGCCTATGTTCGGGATCATCTTGTCGGTCCTGACGGACACACAAGCCCCCCCACCACGTCAAGGTAGATCCCATGGGGGGGGGGAGGTTTTTAAAAGGTGGCCTATTCATCTGTGTGGGAGCTATGTTGGGTGACAAATTCTTTAGTTCATTATACATGTCCCGACTTTGTGGTAACCGCATCTTTACCTGTTCAACAAGCTCTAACAACATTTCTCTACAGCGATCTTGCAAATTCTCCAGTTTCACTTTATCTTTGCCGAGCAGACGCTGACATTCTGACAAAAACTTTACTCCAAAATCAATATTTTCCAAAGGTAGTGGCATGTCCTTCTCATCGTACACTCGACGAGTCAAGGAAGTGAAATGTATGTCCAGTTCATGAAACGCACCATCCCCACCCTCCTCTTTCTCTTTTTCTCTCCCGCTCCCTTCTCTTCTCTCCCGTTCGCTGCCCGTCCCCCCGCCCCACCCGTGTGTGTGTGTACGGGTCCTGTCAAGCTTGACCGAGGATTTTTTTCAGTACGGAACAGAAACAATCAGTTCATATCGTTAAATATTATGTATGGGGGAAATGCCAATGGGGATTTTCAGTTTAGTACCAAATTTCGTTATTTTCATTACCAAATTAGAATACAGTACCAAAGCATAGTGATCATTACCAAATGGATTTTTCATTACCAAATTTATCCTAATTTGGTAATGAAAAATACCAAATGGTAACCCTGTGCCAACTGAGAAAAGTGATGGGAATTCCGATTCTTTTCAGGGAGCCGATTCTTTCGTTCTCGTTCACTCAATAGAGCCGGCTCTTTCGGCTCCCAAACGGCTCTTTCGGCTTTCAAATTTACTCCAAAATCAATATTTTCCAAAGGTAGTGGCATGTCCTTCTCATCGTACACTCGACGAGTCAAGGAAGTGAAATGTATGTCCAGTTCATGAAACGCACCATCCCCACCCTCCTCTTTCTCTTTTTCTCTCCCGCTCCCTTCTCTTCTCTCCCGTTCGCTGCCCGTCCCCCCGCCCCACCCGTGTGTGTGTGTACGGGTCCTGTCAAGCTTGACCGAGGATTTTTTTCAGTACGGAACAGGAACAATCAGTTCATATCGTTAAATATTATGTTTGGGGGAAATGCCAATGGGGATTTTCAGTTTAGTACCAAATTTCGTTATTTTCATTACCAAATTAGAATACAGTACCAAAGCATAGTGATCATTACCAAATGGATTTTTCATTACCAAATTTATCCTAATTTGGTAATGAAAAATACCAAATGGTAACCCTGTGCCAACTGAGAAAAGTGATGGGAATTCCAATTCTTTTCAGGGAGCCGATTCTTTCGTTCTCGTTCACTCAATAGAGCCGTCTCTTTCGGCTCCCAAACGGCTCTTTCGGCTTTCAAATACACACACACACACACACACACACACACACACACACACACACACACACACACACACACACACACACACTACAAAAAAAATTATTTTCTTTCTAATTCATCTATCAGAGAGAGAGAGAGAGAGAGAGAGAGAGAGAGAGAGAGAGAGAGAGAGAGAGAGAGAGAGAGAGAGAGAGAGAGAGACTATGCTCTGCCCTTCCCAAGTTCCCTGTCGGCCTAGCCTCCGAGATGCATAACAATATATATATATATATATATATATATATATATATATATATATATATATATATATATATATATATATATATATATATATATATATATATATATATGGTGCACATGATGAAATGGTGCATGCATATTTACATAACTTTATTAATAACAGATTCCACCGCATTCTATTGCGTTCAGCACACAAACAAAAGATAAACAAAATAACAAAACAAAAACAATAAACAAACGGCAATCCAAAGAAAAAACAGGAAAAATAAAACAAACAAAACAAACAAAACACACACACACACACACACACACACACACACACACACACACACACACACACACACACACACGAAAGCCAGAATAAAAAAAAAATACTAGTTGGAAAGAGAAAGTGAGATGACCTGGCTACTCCCGTACCGATCTCCTCTCTCAACCTTCTCCCTCTCCCCCTACCTCGCCTGCTCCTGACCCTCTTCCTTCTTCCTTGCTTCTTATGGATATGGACCCCAGTCCTTTACCTCCTGTGAACGCTCCTCCCTCAGCTACCCCCATTCTAAGTCTTATTCCCTACTGATCATGTCTCTCCGTGCCGTCAACGTCCTTCATCTGATCTAACCCCTACCCGACCCTCCCCCACCACCTAGCCCTGCTACCCAACCCTACTACCTAACCCTACTACCCCAATAGTGCCATATGGCCTTTGTTGCCTGGCATATTTACCCCCCCACATTACAATTACAATTGAGTATGTCCATGATTAGTGGCCCAAGAAGAAATATTTGATATAACATATTGTAGAATCTGTTGGAGTGTTGAGGGGGAGGACCCAGAGGTATAGATGGGGGTGCGAGGCGGTTCCTCTGGGGTGCGACGATGCCTATGAATAATTAAAGCAATATATATTTTTATATACGCATGCTATTTTTCTGTAAAAAAAAAAAAAATTGTAAGCTTTTATGAATGAAGATTAAATTTAAAGTGGTTGTTTAATTAATACACATCAACTTTGTATTTTAGCATTTTTTTGTATTTCAGCAATCAGGGGATGCGAGAACTGACTGCTGATTTGAAAGGGGTGCATATATTGAAAAAGGTTAAGAACTACTGACAGAGGGATGATCTTACACCTATTGGTAATGAAGCTATAATGTTGTTAATGGCAATAAGAAATAATTTTCTAGGTGTGCAAGCAAGTGGATCTGCAGTACTCTTAGCTCGTCAAAGTCAGAATTGTGATGAAATAAAATATTTTGACGAAGAGCCACATTAGGCATGTATTTACCATTTTTTCTAAAAGTTTACATAAACAGCTGGTCAAAGCAATAGGCCGGTAATCTTGTGGTAGATTACTGGATTTTTTTGGTTTGAGGAAGGGAATGATAAGGGCTTCTCACCTAGCAAGAAAATCTCCTTTCATCCAGATTCTATTAAAATTTTCTAGTAAGAAAGCTAAGGAGTGTGGTGGTAGATGTTTAAGCATAAGGTTATGGATACCGTCAAGACCTTCACAGGTATTGTGGCAGGACTTAAGGGCTGATGTTAGTTTCAAGGGAGGAAAAAGGAGTATTATAAGACTGTGGATGATAAGAAGGTTATCGGGTTTTGTTCAGCTGTCAATTTAATATTAGTGAATTGAAAAGGGAGATGAGATCAATTACTTTTGCTAAAAAAATGAGCCTAGCTCATTAGCTATACTCTATACAAAAATCGAAGGCGAAGAATGCCCCTCCTACTAAGGCTGGCCATCACCACACCGTGCTAGACGATTGGTTGACAGTGACAGACTGTGTCGTGAAAAATTAGACACCTGATATCACTTCCTTGTCTTTAATATTTCCTTGTATGAAGTCTTATACTTCAAAAGAGATTAAAATGTCATCGTGAATAAATTTGCTAACAATAAGTGCCAAAAAATATCAGTATAATGCGAGCTGGAAGGCAATAATGAGTGATGGAAAAAAAAGTTGTAAATAAACTGAGCGACAGTTAGCTAAACGGGTCATGGTACAGCGCCTGGTCACCAAAAGGATGGAGGATTATAAGGCCTGACCTCTGGTCTCAAGGGAGGGAGAGAGAGAGAGAGGGGGAGAAGGCTAATGAGAATGAAGGAAATAGAAATATAATTTAAGTAATTAACTTAAATCATATATAATTAAATTTACTGAAATAATCATGAAAAATATTATAAATATTGTATATTGGTATTACTATACTTTATGCCATTAAACAGTCGAAGGTTATGGCTACCCTCAGCTTGTTGCTCTTACTATTTACAACATTTTCACTGATTACACTACCTGTCGGAAATGAATAATAACACTGCAATACGTCCGTGAATGTGGTACAGTTTTGGACTGTGGGTGGACTGTATCTCTAAGTCAAAACAAACAAACAAACACTATCAATTGTTTTTAGCACGGGCTTTGGTTTCAAGCATGGGATTGGGTCCTGTTGCTACAGAGGATTATTATATTGTCTATATTTCCTCTGTCCAATGACGTGCCACCACCAATTGCCAGCACCAGCTGCGCCAATCACAGCTTGCTATATGTAATAGTAGGTATGGCACAGCTACAAACACAGGTCAGGTGACATTTTTCTGTTCAGTTGTATCATGGCTACCGCTGAAGTTACTTGTCAAGGTTGTGAATTGGATTATTAGCAAATAATCGCAAAATTTCATTCAAAAAACGATTTGGTGCACGACTTTCTGAGGGAGCACGGCGTCCTACCAGCAGCTGTTCAGTGTCCCCACTGTATGGCTCCTTGGAGGAATAGTAGAGGATGACCCCACAGCCAGGAACTTCATGCTCTCGTTTAAGGTATTGTGAGTTATGAAATTATACTTGGTAAATTTGCAATTCAACCAATAAATAGGTTAGGTTAGGTTATAAGTGTCAGCGGGGGGTGTCCATGGGGGGGCGCAGCCCCCTCCCCCTCCGGTTAGGCTAGGTTAGGGTAAATTAGGTTAGGTTAGGTTACAACAGTGTCAGCGGGGGGGTCCAGGGGGGGCGCAGCCCCCCCGGTTAGGACTGGTTAGGGTAATTTAGGTTAAATCTGGGGAAATTTCCCAAAATGTAGGGAAATTCCCCTATATTTTTCAAAGGCCATATATCACTCCCATATGCCTCCCCACCCCAAAACCCCCGATTCCCCATGCTCCCCCAAGCTTGCGGGGGTGGGGGGTGGGGGGGGGTAGAGATGTGGAATATTGGCATAAAGTATAAATTTACCTGTATTTTCAAAAAAAAACAAAAAAACTAGCAGTGTAAACCAACCGCTAGGGAAAAAAATTGTCAGGTCACCAGTCAGAGATTACTGGGGAGGGCTAGATCTAATGAGGTTGTGGGCCGCCTTTATATGGCGATAGGACCCACGTCCTATGTATGCGTAAGTGTATGTGTGTGCACCGTACTTACTTACATATCCTTCCTACACCCTCACCATCACCATAATGATGAATAAATAATATAATAATAATAATGAATATGAGGTGATGGTAACGGTGTGGTATCAGAATCACATGGCACAGTGATCACGAGTCTAGCGCGTGATCCTCCAGACCATGGTGAATGACACCACATGTAGCAGTGCTGGTGTCGGAAATCAAAACAACACTCAGCAACACAATAAGAACACACACACACACACACATACATACACACACACACACACACACACACACACACACACACACACACAGACACAGACACAGACACAGACACAGACACAGACACAGACACAGACACAGACACACACACACACACACACACACACACACACACACACACACACACACACATACACACACCCACACCTACCAATCACCAAATTAATTACATACTTGTGTCCACATACTGCAAATACAGTGTACAAGTACCGTAAAATAATAATTACATTCTCTTTCTATGGAATGCATGCTGACGGAATGCTACCTTACCTTGATGACGTGGCGGGCGAGGGAGAAGGTGGACTGCATACACAGCCCTTAACTCAAGCTGCGGGTGAACAGAAAGTAAGACAATGATGGAGGGAGATAGTACGTCCATCTTTCAGCACTGTCTCCGTCTTCTAGGTACCTAACACTCCAGGCGACAGGTATCACTAAACCTATATGTCGGCTGCTTTATGGCTGCTAGTCTTACTAGCTAGTAAGACTAGCAGCCATAAACCAGCCGACATCCTCACCATTCCTTGGTGACTGTCCTACTCCCTGCCTGCTCTGCCTTAACTTGGCCCAGGATTGGTTGACTGCATTGAATTCTGTTCTTGGGTTTTGATTGGCTGCCGACAACCAATCAAACAGGGCGTTGTCAAATGACCGTCGAAACTTAAATATTGTTATAGTACTTACACTATAACTTGATAGACTTATGATGAATAATTCAACAACCATTCAAAATGAGATTATCGCTTGATATATCAAGTCTCGTTATCAAGGTGCTAACATTATAGGGAAAAATATGATCTCCCAGCAAGGTAAAATATGAAAGTCTAGTTTACCAACATAATTAACTCAACTGTAAAAAACATAGTACAGGTCTTCATTATATAATTATCTCATTATTTCAATAGTCAATTAGCCAGTGTGCTAGTAAATTCG
>JAXIVD010000506.1:27500-35000 GCA_036785275.1 Cancer borealis | reverse complement strand
AACACCCCTCATGGCAGGATGCTGAAATGGCTGCTAAGCCTATACACAACGTGGTGATGCTGCTTTACAATCAGTGGATAATGAGGAAGACTGGAGACGAGGACCAAGCCTTCACGATAACTTTAATGCCAGCAACGTCTTGGCGTGACTCACCGCTGTTCCTCCTCGTGACTTTGTATTCACGAACTCATGCAAAATTACTCCTGCTAAGTTTTCCTCATGAGTATTTTTAAATCTAAGCAACAAAAAGACAACTACTACTACTATTATTACCACAACTTATATTACTAATAAAACTACTATTATCATTAATACTCTACAAAGGAGGAGGAGGAGGAGGAGGAGGAGGAGGAGGAGGAGGAGGAGGAGGAGGAGGAGGAGGAGGAGGAGGAGGAGGAGGAGGAGGAGGAGGATACATAAACCTATCAGAAAAGAAACGAAACGTGGACACTACAGAAGAAACCCCCAGGAAAGAACAGTTTATTCAAAATTTTAAGAAGATAGATGTTTTGAAGACAAATATTCACGAAGGATACAAACAACAAAGTTATTGAAAGTTGGAAAGCGAAGATTGCTAAATAATTATTGTGACAATCAAACTCTTCAAATCACCAGAGTCCCGCCAATAAATATCACTCGATGGCATGGCATAAAATTAAAAGTAACAACAAACGAAATACTTCTTCACCTTAAAGATATGAAGCGAGGAAAGGCTCCAGGAAGAACAGTATATTGGTGGATGTTCTGAAGGAGGCAGCAATGATGGTTTCAAGTGTATACACCATGAAGGTATACTTGAGTCTCGGTGTATGCAATTGGAACACGTAGAGCTGGAAAAAATAACTTAATCGATTATCCAAGCACTGGTTTATTATATTCTTACAACTTATTTCTCAAGATCCTCATTAAAATATGAACCAAAACTAACAAATAGACCAATCATGTTAAAAGACGTTATTAAGGAGGAGTTAAATCATGGCCTGTCTATACGTATGAACCATCTAAAAAAATTACGGATACATCTCAAGAATCTTCCAGTTCGTAAGCAGGCGGCACAACAGTGATCAAATAAAAGTAAATATTCATATGAAATCAACATCACGAATGAATTATAAACAAATAAATTATAACCAAAACTTTTAAACAACACGTCTTAAAAGAACTTCCAGAAAACAAAAGAAATAATAATAAACATGTTATTTTCGAATATTCTTAGATAAACCGATGACATCATTTTTAACTTCGAAAATCGCAGATGAGTTACAAGAAATGCTCACAGACCAAGAGAAATTAATATAGTTCTAAAACAAAATTATCTATACATCTATTCATAAATAAAAAGAAAAACCTAAAAAAAGAGAATGAAAATTAAATAAAAAAGATGCCTGATAAGCACAGGCAAGTACTGAGATATTCCCAAAGAGTGTAACGTGTTTGAAATACAAGATTTATCACCAATGCGTTCTTGCAGCTACAACCTTCAGAGCTGAGGGTTTGAAGCTGAGGGTGGAGTCTGTGGGGGTTCATAGGTGAAGGGACTGCAGACAGAAAGGTTGTAGGTGGAGGGAGAGGAGGTGATAGGAACACAGACCCAAGGAAATCTTTAGTGTGTGTGTGTGTGTGTGTGTGTGTGTGTGTGTGTGTGTGTGTGTGTGTGTGTGTGTGTGTGTGTGTGTGTGAGAGTGAGTGAGTGAGTGAGTGAGTGAGTGAGTGAGTGAGTGAGTGAGTGAGAGAGTGTGTGTGTGTGTGTGTGTGTGTGTGTGTGTGTGTGTGTGTGTGTGTGTGTGTGTGTGTGTGTGTGTGTGTCTTGGCAAGGTCACAGACCCTCCCACTCACTCGTGACATTTCCTTCCGCCAATGGAATCTCGTCATGATAACTAGCGTCATATTTCCTCGAAGCTCACAGGAAGAATAAAGGTTTAAGAAAACATCATGAGGGAAGGACTTACGAGTTACTCATTTACTGGCAAGGAAGGGAGGTTACTGGGAGAAAGACTCATGACCGTTATTTTGTGATCGAATGATATTTTGTACATCTTGTCATACATGTAATGCTGTGCCATGTACATACTAACAGGAAGTGCTGTAACTGGATTATGTACAGCACAAAACAGTCAAAGGTCACCGGAAATTGTGTAAAAGCATTAATTGGACCTTTAACTTCCTGCCAGCGGGGAACAACATACCAAGCCATTCACCGTACATACTATTCCAGGCCATCCCAGCAAGACTTCCTATTTCATCTCTCCAGCTAGTTCTGTGTGTGTTCTTCCTTCTTTTCTATCACTGGGTTGTCATTCTGTTACTTTAGTTGTCCATGTATTATCTTTTCGGTGCATTACGTGTCCTGTCCTTGTCCACTTTTTTTCTTCTTTAAATTGTAGTTAAGATATCTTCAACTTTGGTCTGTTCCCTAATCCATGATGTTCTCTTCCTATATCTCCATGTTATGCCAAACGTTATTTTCTCCTTTCCTATCAGGCAGTCTGAAATTTTCATTCCAGGACATTCGTTAAAAATGTAGTATAATACATTAATTACAAACACTTTAGAAACATTTCTAATCTAACATGGACAAGTTATAATGGCATTATACTGAGTACTTGTGATGGAGGTGTAAAAAAAAATTGACGCTTGTATACCAATTAGTAGGATTAGTGACTCGGTAAATGACCTGGGAATGCCCGGTAGTACAGATACTGGGTGAAGTCTTTGAGAATATGCCACGCCCTTTGGAGAAGGTCGCGCCCTCGGGAATGAATAGGTCTTAACCTATAGCCATAGATGTTGTCCTTGTAAATAGCCTGTGATCTTATCACAACGCGGCGCCATCAGCAGGAAAAGATGAATCCCTCGTGTAAAATTAATATAATGTCGTAAAGCAGCAGCACCTTTTGGAATGTACAATTGTAGAAGCGACATGAGGATAACAAGTTCATTTTAACATGTGATAACGTTATTTTCACATCATTGTCTTGATCTTGATGACGTGGAGGCCAGGTAAGAAGCTCCACCAGAATATGTCACAGCAGCGGGGTGCACCATCAGGTAAGAAAAATAAAATCCACATAAATAAACAAACAGATGAATACAATTAATAAATAAGTTGAAACAGAGCTATGAAGGAACACTCTGTAAAGAGATGTGCCAACAGTTGTGACACGGCTCTTCCTTCTCCTGAAGGTTATGAAGCCAAAGGAAAAAGGAAATACTACGAGAGAGAGAGAGAGAGGGAGAGAGGGAGGGAGGGAGAGAGAGAGAGAGAGAGAGAGAGAGAGAGAGAGAGAGAGAGAGAGAGAGAGAGAGAGAGAGAGAGAGAGAGAGAGAGAGAGAGAATGTCTTGTAATGGATATGTCTTATTATGAGTACATCTGGCAGTACGTTGACGCTAAATTTAACAAGATGTCGCTCAAGGTGTAGCAAGTGAAGTCTGCATGATTTTTCACATTAACAAAAGGCTGAGAGGTCATGTGCATGTTCTGAAAGTCAAGGGTGATGAAAATTAGATTACCACAGTGTGCTCAGTTAACTATACTTGATAAGAACACTCGGCACCAGACAGAAAATAATGAAACTGTTCCATAAAGCAGAAACTTATATTTATACAAAGGTGAACAGGACTGACAGATGATAAGTGTTTGAATGACCCAAGTGTTAAGACACTGGTGTGTACGTGTCAGGATGGATATTATATAGAAGTTTTTTGATACTATATATCTCTACGTGGATGGATCAAAACTTTGGTTATGGGTTTGGGGAAAAATACGCGGCAGCGAGGAATGACACCTTTAGGGAGTCACAAAAACGCCAATAAGAGACTATTGCAATGCTGCTCCACAAAACACAGATCCCACCTTGATATTTCATAACACCTTGAAGTGGAACACTGTCTCCGATTCTTTTATTTCTTCACTTTTCGGCATGTCCTGAGTCATGCAAACCCGCCATCCATGGGAGTGGCACCACCGTGACGGCAGGTACCCAGGGGAGTGACCAAGGCCTCACGAAGACACTCATCATTAACGTAATTACGTATTTTCGATTTGGATTATAAAACCTTAACTGGCAATATTTTTCAATTCCTTACATTTCAATTGAATTTAACTGCTATTGTGCTTAACTATTATGTAGCTTTCATATGGAAACCTCCCTCAGATTTTTCAAGTAATTTCAAAAACAAATTATCATAAAAAAATCCTTAGATGAGACCAAAAAAATGTCGTGAAAATTGTGACACCAACGAATCTCATATAAATTGGTCCACAAAAGTTAATGGGTATGACGAATATGAATCTAGACTCAGTTTTATTATTACTATTTGATTTTCACGTATCTGTGACGGAAATGGATTTTCGAATTTGGTGTATGAAACTTAAACTTACAAATTTCTAGTTACCGTACATCTCAATATAATCTAACTCCTGCTCCTTCTTTACTATTATATATCTTTAATACGAAAACTCATACTTTTCGAATTATTTAAAAAAAAATATTTTCAAAAAACCTTACCTTGGAAATTTCGTGAAAATTTTGACACCAACGAATCTCATGAAAATTCATGCACAGGGTTTCCCAGGCATGGCAAACACGAATCTCGACTACATTTTATTATTAATATTTGATTTTCACGCTTGTGACGGAAATAGATTTTCGATTTTGGTGTATAAAACTTAAAACTTGCATTTTTCGCGTTTCCTTACATATCAATACAACTCAACTCTTGTTCTTTTTTTTTACTACTGTATACCTCTTTTATATTTTTCGAGTTAAATTTTTTTTCTAAATATTCGTGAATGGGACCTAAAGATTTTCATGAAAATTTCAGCACCAATGAATCTAATGAAAAATGGTGTACGGGAGTTGTCGGGCATATAGAATATAGAATAGTGAAGAAAGAACAGGAGTTAAATATAATTAAAATTTAAGGAATCGAGATTAATGCAAGTTTACGTTTTATACCACAAAATCGAAATGAAACAAATGGGCTAAAATGAAACACCATTTCCTCCACTTGTATAATCATGTGTTATTTGCATGTCTATTCCAACGTGTACCTTACTCTCATACTACGCCCATGTCTCTCTTTTAATATAAATAATCATTCTCTCTCTCTCTCTCTCTCTCTCTCTCTCTCTCTCTCTCTCTCTCTCTCTCTCTCTCTCTCTCTCTCTCTCTCTCTCTCTCTCGCCTGACGTGAGATTCCCTCACTTACACTTCCTGTGCCCTTCAGTCTCACACTGACACTTTAGTCGCCCTAATTTATACATGGATGAGTTTAGGACAGAAGGGCGGGGCTGGTGGTCGATGTGGTGGGTATAATGGTGATGGTGATGGTAGTAGATTGTGTGGGAGGGGCAGAGGTGATTATGAGGTTCGGTGTTGGAAGGTTGTTTGCAGTGTGTGATGCTCGAGGGGTGAGAACTGAAGGTTGGGGCATTGTGGAAGTCTTGGGTTTGTGGGTGAGAGGAACGTGGGAGTGGGAGGGATTGGGATGGAAGACGTGGCAGGATTCTGTGAGGTTTCGGAATGAAGGAGTTACCGTGGTGTAAGGTGCGGCGTGTTGAGGGTGTGGTGTTTGTTTATTAAGAAGTCAAGATTTGTATGTACTATTCTTCTGTTTTTGTTTTGAATTCTTTGATTCTGATTATATTTATATCAGGAACACGTACACCTTATTTCTAATGGAAACACTTCGGAGAACTATTATGTATCCCTTCAAAACCTTTACATTCATTTCTTTATATTCTACTATACTACACAGTACATTTTTTCTTCAAATTACTGTGAAAGGAGACGGGTTGAGGGAGACAGACCATCATCATCATCATCAGCCTCTTTGAGTTCACTACAAGACAAAGGCTTCCCCCCAACCGTCTCTACTCCTCTGTCAGATGTTTGTCTATTCCAGGTTACTCCAGCAACACCAATCACACAAAAAGTGAAAATGAAAAAAACGCAAACAGAGAACAAATTAGCAAACAAATCGCCAAATGCTGCTACACACACACACACACACACACACACACACACACACACACACACACACACACACACACAATGACCTACCTCACCTTCACCCACGCCTTCTATGAGTCCACCTCCACCCAATCATGTGCCCTCACCCGACTCCGCCCTCCACCAATGGACTCCACGCTATCTGCTAAATCACCCCTCCCCCCTCCCCGTCCCCACCCCCCTCAACCCGGACCTACGTAAATGTTCATACTTTTCTTTTACTTAATCCACATCCATATACTTTTTTTTTTTCTTTTTTTACCTTCGCCAGTGATGTTGAGTGAGGTTATTTTTCCAGTGTTTGTTTGTTTGTCGGTTTAATATCAACATCTTGACAAAAACTCATATCGTAACCTCATGGGAATTTTATCAACATGATTCCCTATCCTAGAGCTGCACTCCATTACCTTTTCAAAGTTCAAGGTCAAAGTTAAAGGTCAAAAATCATTACAAGTCGCCATTAGCATTCCCATTGGACGTAGGGATCTTGAGCACCACCTTCGATAAAATGCCTGATAATGCCTCCAAACATTGGTAACTTATTATGGAACGAACAGATGCGTGTGCGTGTGCATATGCGTGTGTGTGTGTGTGTGTGTGTGTGTGTGTGTGTGTGTGTGTGTGTGTGTGTGTGTGTGTGTGTGTGTGTGTGTGCGTGTGTATGTGTGTATTCACTTCACAGTCTGCTGCTGGTCTCGAGACAGCCGGCCGTCTGTGTGTGTGTGTGTGATGGTGATTCAAACTCATTAATGGAAAGGATAACGACAGTAAGAGAGAATAGTATAGGAAAAAAGAGACAAATCTGGCTGGGAAAATAGTGTCAGGGGAGGAGGAGGAGGAGGAGGAGGAGGAGGAGGAGGAGGAGGAGGAGGAGGAGGAGGAGGAGGAGGAGGAGGACGACGACGACGACGACGACGACAAGAACGAGGACGAAAACAACACATGGACGATAGTGAAGACGAAGCCAAGGACGAGAACATTGTACATCAAGCTGGCTTCAAATTGGAGAGGGATTCTATAACTTCACCTAATTCCCTCCTTCTATATCTGGTTTTTGTTCCATTACTAGGGTGAGGAGGGACGGACGGACGAAGGGACACGGACGGATGGATGTTTTTGTGAGAAAATAAGGAGAGGGTAAAAAAAAAATAAAGATTAGCCCATAATGAAATGTTTGGTAAGGTCGCTTTCCCATACCACCACCACCACCACCACCACCACTCCTCTCAGGACGGCTTCAATTGAACGTAAATTTCAAAGTTCAAGAATGTAATTATTCTTCCCCCATTAAATTCCTGTCATATCTACAAGTTTGGATTATAAAAAAGCCCCATTTATTACATTCTTGCAAAGATAACTTCACTACATTGCTTTAAGCAAGTTAGTGAGTCTGTAAGGACCACAACATGACCCAGTACATGAACCCATACACGACCCTAACCTTAAAAAAAAAGTAAAACAAATCATTAATCACATTAATCTTAT
>JAXIVD010000506.1:0-22500 GCA_036785275.1 Cancer borealis | reverse complement strand
ATATCTAAAGTAGTTCACCTTCATACCAACGAAAAAAAAAAAAAAAACACACGGTCGTGGCAGGAGTATCAGCGTCACCTGGTGTGATTATTTTTATTTATTTTTCGTAGGTTCTGAGGTGAACAAAGGCTGGTGGCTGGTCCTGCGTAAACACAAGCATGTGGACGTGCGCAAATAACACAAAGTCCAAGTTATAACTCGGGGAAATATGCTATATATATATATATATATATATATATATATATATATATATATATATATATATATATATATATATATATATATATATATATATATAGAGAGAGAGAGAGAGAGAGAGAAAAAAAAAAAAAAAAAAAAAAAAAATATATATATATATATATATATATATATATATATATATATATATATTGATGTAAGTAGGATTAGTTTCATATTTCTATTTCAATACTAATTTTAAAATGAAAGGGAAAGGGATGAGATGGAATATAGATAAAGGTAAAAAGGTACATTTCTCTGATTCCTGCCGTTTCCGTGCGGTATTATTTACATCGTCACTGCTTAACATATCACTGCAGTACTCGTATCATTCACTATGTGCTGAAACCTTAGACAGCTATTTCTTATTTTATGACAGCTTTTAAATTTCTTTTTTATAACAGCCATAAAAATGAACCAGTATAGTGAAGTATGAACTTATACAATTACACATATATGAAACTAGAACACGACAAAACAAAGGGAGGGAGGGAGGGAGGGCAGCGGAGACAGGGGAGGACGCACTACAAGAAGTGGTCGCTGTTCTTTTAGTCTCCCTTGACCAGAAGGCAAGTGGCGTCACACGTCCTTCAGTAGAAATTCTTGACGGTTACTTTTTAGTTTTATTTCCACGCGATGTGTCATTGTTCGGCAGCAAGGAGAACATGCAGTGGGTTGTAGTGCAATTATAATTCACTTCAGTACCAGAATTCCTCTCAAGCACTTTTCCTGCAGTGTTCTTCCTTGGATGTCTGTCAATGGCCAGCAGGATGGTGCATGGCCTTGTAATCTTCAAGGTTATCTTTGATGGACGGGGGCCCCGCCCAGACCAGTTCAGCATTTTGAATCACCAATACTAATCGCAATTCAAATATATTTTATAAATGTCACTATTTCTCAAAGTGAAGTAATTCTTCAGTGAAATGGATGGAAAAAGCATGAACACCCACTGATGCTCTCTTTCTCTCTGCACACATGCCTGGTTACAAAAGTCCTCCACACCACATTCACTCTCATCCTAAAAATGTACTTTTCTGTATCCTAAGGAAAGCTGCTTACACAGGAGGAAAATGGTGTTCATTGCTGCAGTGAACAACAAACTTTATTAAATGATAATGCACAAAAATATATTTTCAAGGAAAAGCTTCCAATCTAAATACTTTTAAACATGGATGACAAAGAATATAACGGTTTCAAACTTTATAAGAAAGTGGAAAACTTTTTTTTCCTCCAGAAGGCTACATGTAAGCAGTAAGACAGTGATGCCAATGTAGGTGATAGATCAATGCAACAGTATCAATGAAAAACGTTGAAGGAAATCATGGGAAAAATGTCTCATCTGTGTGTGTGTGTGTGTGTGTGTGTGTGTGTGTGTGTGTGTGTGTGTGTGTGTGTGTGTGTGTGTGTGTGTGTGTGTGTGTGTGTGTTTCCACGTGGGCACTGTTCTATTTAACAACATACAACTCATGTATGTAACAATAGTAAAGTTTGCGGAGTATTACAGTCGTGGCCTGTGAACAGCCAGCCAACAGTCGCCGCCTGAGCGTACACATAAATCATGTAGTTCTAGATTGTTTCGTAGTCGTCATTCTCACACTAGTTTGAAGTCGTGCGTACAATTTAATAACGTTTAAAGATTTATTGTCATTGATCTCTTTATCTTGAAGTAGATGAGGATAAACATGAAACATTTCCAATCTTATAATTTCTCGGATCTTTTTAATTATGCATCAGCAATAGAGACGCAACAGGCAGTGAACACCTGGAATCATTACAAATTGATTTGCAAAAAAGGATTTGGAGAGACACACTGATCTTATATTGACTGCTGCTTCCGGACAAGGATCCACAAGACAAAACTATTATTGAATTGTAAAGCAAGATTCGATTTCGTGCCAATAAGAATTGTCTTAAAACTCAAATGTGACAATAAAATGAAAATTAAAAAAAACTTCAATGCGAAAACATGTTTATCGGTACGTAAGGAGAATACATACGTATGTACACACAAACAAAAGATAAACAAAATAACAAAACAAAAACAATAAACAAACGGCAATCCAAAGAAAAAACTGGAAAAATAAAACAAACAAAACACACACACACACACACACACACGAAAGCCAGAATAAAAAAAAAAAACTAGTTGGAAAGAGAAAGTGAGATGACTTGCCCTTCTGGCGGTGTAAGGTAAGACGAAGCTTCTCTTCCTCATCACTCCTCCACTGACATCCTCCGCCTTGCCTTGCCCCGCCCCGCACACCCCCTCCCCCTCGCCCAGCCCCGCCCGGCCCTGCCCAAACATACCTTTAAACGTAATACATTCATATAGCCTTCCCATGAATGAATAGATAAATGAATAAGTAGTATATAAAAGTGAAAGTAAGGCTTATATTTGTTATATTTGCTGTAGGGTCGAGCAGAATAAAGGACCGGTTTCCAAGGGTAGTTAGCGGGCACTTCATTGAGGTTAAGTAATTACTGTATTGATAGAAGTAAATCATGTTTCCTGGTAATGAATGACAGCTAACATGGCCTTTGTTTGTCCTGCAGTGGAATCTTAGACTGATGATGATGATGATGATGAGTGTTTTTGTTAATTGTGCAATAATTTAATCTCTCAAAAATGAACACTGACATAAATTACAATATGAAAACAATTATAATATTAACACTTAAGAAACCACACTGACCTCGATCTTTTAAAAATACTATTGGTTTACTCAAGCGATATTTAGCGGCCTTATATCCCTCCACCTCCATAAAGAAAAAAATTATGACACTTCATTGAGAGAGAGAGAGAGAGAGAGAGAGAGAGAGAGAGAGAGAGAGAGAGAGAGAGAGAGAGAGAGAGAGAGAGAGAGAGAGAGAGAGAGACGTGCATGTAATCCTTTACTACGATGATTGTTACGTCCATTAGTAGTGGTCTGCCTTGAATCTAGTAGACGAGTATATACAAGCAACATTAACTTTATTCTCTCTCTCTCTCTCTCTCTCTCTCTCTCTCTCTCTCTCTCTCTCTCTCTCTCTCTCTCTCTCTCTCTCTCTCTCTCTCTCTCTCTCTCTCTCTCTCCACGGCAAAAGCTGTAATGCTTCCTTGTTTTTATATCGTTAAGTATTGTGTCTCTCGCTATAAATACATAGACATAAAAAACCATACAATGTATAAATGTTCCATCAACTGTTCCAATCACAGTTAAGAGTCGTCATAAATTATCCCAATTATCATAAACAACCCAGAAGTTGCATGACTGTCTTTTCTGCTTCATTGTCACTGCAAGGTTGCAAGATATCATACAACCTAACAATGCCTCACCTGTGCTAAGGAAATGCGTTATTCATAGTATATATTGCACTGAGACATGACTAATTACTTGCCATACCATATGAAACTTCTGTGTTCATTTATTGTAAGAAAAGAAATCCATATTGGGGGTCAGCCAAAAGAATATTATACAATACTCAGACTCTGCTAAGATGGGATTGTGTTTTACTTCCTGGTATTCGAGCCTGTCCCGTCTGTAAGATAATACTGAGTGGTGTGGCGCGGATACATATAGTAGACAATGGAACTATTCAATAAAGACATTGAAGGCCAATGGAATAAGTCACCATCATCAATCATGTTATGTAATATAATCAATCTCTTCCCCTTACTTATCCCTATTACAATGTAGGCATTCGCTACTCAATGAGCACTGCGTAGTGATGTGTGGTTTAGGCAGAGACCTCCTTGACGTTTCAAGCGATCTGTTTGTCTTTTGAAGCATGAACCATATGGTGGCAAACCAAGATATCTTTATATGACACACCTTGCATCTGTGCAGCTATTTACTGCCTTGTCATGCGACGATGTCAAGGCACAATATGGTTTATTTCAATTCATTGAAATACTTTGTCGGTCTTGCGGGTTACGTGTGACCTTTTATCAACGGTCTAGTTTTCTTCTAGCTGGAGGTACGGTTCCGTTCAACCTGTCCATAAGAAGAGTGGTTGAGTTTATTTATGGTCGGGAAAAGTTGTTTTACGGCTGCGGGAACAAGGTTAAAATTGATTTGACTAATGTCCCAATTTGCATTTTTTTGCAGGAAAACACCTCTTCTTAAATTGATTTTTTTTTATGGAATTAAATAGTAATTTTCAAAGGGATAGTATTTTCTAATCTGACTTTATAAAACATAGGAAAATAGTGATCTCTTTAGGATTACAAAATAATTTCAGATTCGTAAACTTTATAAAGAAGCAGACGAAGCAGGTACGTCTGCCTTTGCCCACAAAACATGATGCACAACGAGGCACATGTACAGGCGACACGACTCGGCACGCTCGCATGTGATTATTACAGTTCCTCCCCCATCCCCCCCACACGCACACGCACACACACACACACGCACACGCACACGCACACACACACACACACACACACACACACACACACACACACACTGTAATTCCAGGGTAATTTTTTACATAATTAAATAGAAAGTAACGCCTCTTGAATCACACCTTATCATCAACTTTCACTACTAAGCTATGGTTGTATAAAACCACCACCACCATCACCTTCAGTGTTGGCCACAAAAACCATGTCCTTCTTACCAAAGTTCACGCATACATGTCAACAATAAAACAGAACCATGAAACCAAATGAACATTTAAATTTTCTTTATATTCAAAGAGGACATTTACACAATAATTACTCTCATGACCTTTGACACAGAACTAAAAATATCTCCATTACCACTATTTTCCCAACACTCAACATGATTGGAACAACTACTACCTCTATTCGTATCACCAAATTTCCGACGTGTTCAGTGTCGCCCAAATGCACAGTTCAGCTTCTTTTTCTACCTTCCACTACTAATTCAACGATAACTGTTATTTTTCATCTAAATTTGTTCTGCCTTAGCATGTCCTTCCCTTGTTCTCAAGTCTCCCCTGAATTCTTTTTAGTCATTTACATCTTTAATGTATTTTGATAATAAAGTTGACCAGTTTCTTCGCTCTCATGACATTCACTGATAAACTTTGGTACAATCTGTCTTACTTTGTTTCTCGCCTTTCAACTAAGACTTTCAAGGAAGTATGCAGACACCATGAGAACTAACATTACTTGACCTTGCAGCCTTTAAAATTCTACCTTTTAAGTGACATTTAGGTTTTTACATTGTCAGGCTTATGGTTCTTGGTCAGTCTTCTTTTAATATTGGGAGAAAAAAGTGAAGAACGCTATACATACATAACTGTACATGCAGGTGTTAGTATCCATGTGTTAGTTACAGGCCCTACACTTGTTATGCAAAGAACAAAAGCAAACTTACATCTAGTCACTCTTGGTCATCCCTCTGTAGACCATGAACCGGCTCTAGTCACGGGACCTGTAAGACGAAAGTAAATATTGTTTTAAGAAAAAATGTTTGCAAGCCACACTATATATCTTTATTCAACTGCAAATATATAAAAAAATTTAACGAAAATTTGGACAGATTTATGGTTGAGGATGACAATTCGTACTAGGTGGACAGAACTGGCCTTGTGTAAGTCGACTGGCCTTTAGTTTGAATGTTCTTATGGTACGATACAGACGAGGGCCGGACCAACACCTCCCGATAATGTCCTACTAAGCACGTAAGAATAAACCTCCTTTGTCTAAATCAGGAAATGTGAACAATCGAACAATCGACCAGTTATCTTTCTGCAACGGCATCTAGTACACGTTTTTTTTTCGTATATTTGGTTAGCAGCCATTCAGGCCAAACACGATTTGATACATATTAAAAAAAAACGAAAACAAAAATCAGGTTCAGGATAGATATATTTTTTTCCTACTTGCCTTTTAAACCAACAAAATTACAGAAACTCCCAAGAAAAATCAAATTCAAGGAGATAAACGAAAAAAATACTGGACAATATTTTTACCCACTTCACTGCGTATATATGGTAATGCACATCGTACTGAGAGACGCAGCCAACACGTTTAGAAATAGTGTCGATGAGTACATAAAGCGGAGAGAAGTCAATGAACGGAGCGACACAGGAACAAAACTTCTCAATAAACGTGGCTCAAGTCAGTCTAATAATTGATGCGTGTTATTGCTGACAGGAAAAAGGTTGGTCTACGAAACACTTAATATATTCCATAGAGTGAGAAACCATGTCCTAGAGATAATAAAAGCAACAATGACATTTTCATCCGGTACAGAAAAAATGTGACAAGCTTAGGTTAATGTGTGTGTGTGTGTGTGTGTGTGTGTGTGTGTGTGTGTGTGTGTGTGTGTGTGTGTGTGTGTGTGTGTGTGTAAATATACAGTATAATATGAAGCCCCCCAAAAAACTTTATATCTGTAAGCAATAAGAAGGCTTTGTTTTGAAATTCTGGCCGAAGTTCCTTATAGCTAGATGTGCATCACAATGAGGATGACAAAGGAGTACAAAGGAAGAACAGACAGCAACAGTCCTACTGGACCTAACGAGGCTGTCTGTTTAGCTACACTACTACTACTATAATATCTACGTGATAGAGGCAAAAGGACAGCAAAGTGGAAGGCTCCTCCCCACCCACCCCTCCTTCCAGCCGAAGCTGGCCGGAAGAGGAAGTGATACCATGTAGCATGAAAAAACTAACATGGAATTTGTATAGGAAAGAAATAAAAAACAAGGAGTAATCTATGCTAAAAAAAAAAAAAAAAAAAAAAAAAAAAATATATATATATATATATATATATATATATATATATATATATATATATATATATATATATATATATATATATATATATATATATGTATATATATATATATATATATATATATATATATATATATATATATATATATATATTTTACGCAGTAGTGAAATATTCGATTTGGTGAACAGATGCTAAGTGCTTATCGAATTTTTTCTTAAATGATTCAATTGTAGTACTGTTGACAATTTGTGCTGGGAGAGAATTCCAAACATTTACGATTCTATTGAAGAAAAAGTGCTTCGCTTCATTTGATCTAAAGCGCTTACCAATGATCTTGAAGCCATTGTTACGGGTGCAGCTTGTGAGATCGGTAGTTACATAATCGTTTGTTAATATTATCAAAACCATGGAAAATTTAAAAAACCTCAATTAGATCCCCTCGTAGCCTACGTTTGGATAAACTGAATAAGTTCAGCTCCTTTAGACGTTCTTCGTAAGACTTGTTTCGCAGTCTTGGGATCATTTTAGTAATTCTTCTTTGTATTCTCTCCAGCTTATTAATATCTTTTTTATAGTATGGTGACCAAAATTGAATGCAATATTCTAGATGAGGGCGTACGAGTGCATTATATATTGTAAGGATAACTTTTTCACTTACTCATGACGATGAGTAAGGTTAGCCAAGGGTCTAGTGAGGCAGCAAGCGGCGGGTGCTTCTCATGGTGGCTGCTGCCGAGGCTTTGACTGACCTCGTGGTGGAGGCGGCAAACAATAGAGCACAAAACACAGCATAACCTACTCTCGATATTTTGTTTTTGTGTACGTTAAATGTGGAGAACAGATAATGGATCGAGGTGTGTGTGTGTGTGTGTGTGTGTGTGTGTGTGTGTGTGTGTGTGTGTGCTACTTCCACGCCTCCACACTACCCACTTCTCAGACTCGCCAAATGCTCGTTAGTGACGACTATCACTAATGTTCATCAATATCAGTTGTTGTCTGTCGTTGGGAGTGCACGAGAAGTGACTCTGGGACCTGCGTCTAGCAAGCACGTATTAGTAAGGCTGAAGGAAAGCGTTCAGGGGGTGTGGGCGGGGCATGATGTTTACACTCTTCCTCCTTCCCTCCTCTCCCTCCTGTCGCTACCTCTCTGACATTGAGATACTTATTTTTTCCTCATACATTTTTTCTTGCTATGGATGTCTCCTTGACAATTTACTGAACATGTGTTCAGTCTTTTTCCGGGTGTGTTGATGTGTCACACACACACACACACACACACACACACACACACACACACACACACACACTGCAAAAAGCAACCATTTAGATGTACTGCTGGAGCTCCTAGCAATTAGTGATGATAAAAGCAGAGAAGAAGCGCTTTTTTCAGCTATGACTTACAACAAGACTCACCACAGCCACACGCAGGTACTTTTGGTACGTGTAATTCACCGCGGTCCTAAGGATCACGTGCTGGACTGGTGATCGCCAGCTATTACCATCCTGGAGAGAGTTTAAAGCTCCTCATAGCCAGATCTATGGGTATGGCTGTGACCTTTCACACACCACACACCCATTCGCTTGCTCAAGTAAGGCAGTAAGTACTTGATCAACAGTGAAAACTTTGTACCTTAAACGAAGCGCGATCCTCATTATGTGATCAAAACACCGAACCGGTAGTTGAAGCTTGTTTATTTTACACACCAGATTGACACTTGTGGAATGCATCACATCGTAATATTTGTGTTGGGTAATGCGCCACACAATCACATGTCAATATTCAACATAATCTATCATAATATTACATTTAGTCCGTGGGTGTACCATAAGAAACCATTTCCACTCTTACTCTATCACTGTTAGTTCACACAAACGCAAGACAGTACAAGTAACTGAATCACATTAATAATATACAATTTGCAATATCAACTTACCCTGGAAAGCGAATATAACACTAGCTAGTCTTAGTGTGTGTGCTCGGACTTGGAACTTCTGGAAGATTGGCCTTCGGAAGTATAGACTACTGTGTCCAGAAAGTATAAACGCCAGAATACATAAACAAAATCGTAACGCTCAGGCCACGTCATCACACAATAGAAATTAAATGTAGATAATACATGCAACACATAAATAATACATACAGAATAATTTACATAAAAAAACATACAGCAAATGAGGAACTGTACGGGTCACTATATAACATGCACGCCCGCGAGACGTAGCTACTGTACGCCCAAGGTTATCATGGCAAAAGAAAACACGATCTGCGAATAAAGGTTTCCACAACACTCGTAGACCTTAATGATAATTTATTTATGACAAACACACGAGATGATAAAACCCATGCAGTACTAAAAATTAAGTCTTCATGAAAACAGAAAAACGAACGCTTACGGCTCGTTTTCCTGTGATGGAAATGTCACGTCAGAAACTATGATGAAAGAAAATCAAGGGGATCATTTATAGATTTTGATATTCATGAAGGGACTGCTGTTGGACGAACATAATCTGTACCCGTTGCTTGATATTACTGCATTCCTCAACAGGGTTCTTCTTTTTGTTAGAATCTGACGACGCTTTTGATGATCACGTTCTTTCGATGTACTCTTTCCTGTCTTTCTTGTGCGGCACCGAAACCTTCAAGTGTAAGTAAGTCCTTCTGTTACATGTTTGAATATAAAATTTCTGACAAGTTTCCCTTGAAAGAACTCCTGCCTCTTTGGCTGAGACCTTAATGCACCAAATTACCAAATACCTCATGAAGGCGATTCTTATTTCCACATACAACGCCATGCATTCAAAAAAATATACAAGTGGTTTCACCCCAAAATTAATCGTTGCGCAGGTGATATCCCGCGCTATTCATGACTCGGCCGATTAAGTTACGTCATCATCGTCCTTTTGTTAAATTTCAGTCGTGCGTTTGATAATAATGTTTTCAGCCATTTTTCAAACTTTTTTTTATATAGCATGAACAAAAGATTTCAATTCCTCATTACTACTAAACAATTTCCACTATATTCAGCTTCATGTTACATATTGAATCTTGAAACGTACAATTTTTCATTGATCATTTCTTTTGTCTTCAAATATCACCTGTAATTACGTTTTTATTTCCAGAGACACAAACTCCTTTTCTTCCTCATCCTCCTCCTCTTCCTCCTCCTACACATGAACTCGTGCATGTGTGTGTGTGTGTGTGTGTGTGTGTGTGTGTGTGTGTGTGTGTGTGTGTGTGTGTGTGTTACTAATGAAGCTCCAAAAGACCAAGTTTGCAAATCACGAAGGTCAGAATGGTGTGAGGGAGGGCAAAGGTTTTTCCGTAGCTCGAGGTCCCTCAGCTCCTTCCTTCCCCTTGGGCGGTGCGTTCATCCACCACCAGCATCACGGAAGAACCTTACTTAATTTATAGCCACATTACGTCTGATATCAAGAGGAATTCGTCGCGCGTGACTGGCGTAACCTACACCGCCTGCCCCCGCCCATCCTGACCCCGACATCTGACAACGGAAAGACGAATACAGAATCTTTTATTACCCTAAACACGGTGGAGCCTTGATCAGATAATTCTCTCTCTCTCTCTCTCTCTCTCTCTCTCTCTCTCTCTCTCTCTCTCTCTCTCTCTCTCTCTCTCTCTCTCTCTCAGCCCCTCCCTTCCTAGGCATCACTTTCCCTTTCCATCACCACGACCTCTGAACGAAAAAAAAAATTGTCTTGGTGTCTCAGTGGAATTCATTTCCTGCCACTTCTTTATGTATCGTTCGGGGCGGTAACTCAGGGTCAAGAACTTGTTTGGGAGGCGTTGGCTGTTTGTGCGTTTGCTTGCTTGCTGGTGCGGCTGGTTAGTGTTTGGGAGGCGTGATGTGGGCGGGGCTGGGCGGGACGAGGCTGGGCGGGGTTGGGCGTGCTCCTCCTTGCCCATGGATGTGTTGTGGTTATGTGCACGCATCATATTTTCCGCCTTCAATGTAATGTTACAGGATGGGACACGAGAGGATGAGAGGATGGGAAGCAAGATCGACTCTGGCGGCGAAATGATTACGAGATCAAGTTCTTATGCACATTTATTTTGCCTCTTGGTGTGTGTGTGTGTGTGTGTGTGTGTGTGTGTGTGTGTGTGTGTGTGTGTGTGTGTGTGTGTGTGTGTGTGTGTGTGTGTGTGTATAAACTTCATACAAAATCACTAGGAAATAAGACATAAACAAACGTGTACCCTTGATTGACGGAACATTAATTAATAGTATCCACATGTAATGACAATTGAACAGCATCCACACTAAACCACACACGAGCCTGTTGTTCACATTACGCCTTCGTACTGTATAAGAAGGGCCTCTACTCCTCACTCCCCGAGTCATGTTGATGAAGCAAAAAAGCAGGCTTGTTTGGTGTACAGGAAGGCCTCCTTTGCCCCTCTTGCAAATAACAAAAATAAGAAAAAATTTAATTTGTGGTGTCCATGTTTTTGTGAAGTTCCAACCAAGAAAAAAAATCATACGTGGGAATATTAACAAGTTCCGAATTGGTGAAAACCCCGCAGAGGGCGGGCCCACACCCTCACTGCTGGAGTCACTTGACGTCCTTCGCAGCCGCCTCGCAGGCCGTGATCAGCAGCCCGTCGCACCTATTAACAAAAGTTATTTCGCAGGAGGTGGAGCTCATGGAAAACAATCTTTACATTACCAGCCCATTGTTTGAAATATACAAAATACAATTTCAAGTCAGAAAACTGATAGTACTCTGACAGCGTATCGGAAAACGTGGAAACCTCGGAATTTCCCCAACGTTATTTTGTTGTCCATATAAGGTAGTGTTTAGCAACGAGATGAAAACACGTGAGTGTAGGAAGTCTGATCACACGACCCCGGGTTGCTTGATCTAGTATATCATGAAGGGCTACAAAGATGATTATAATAAGATGAGAAAAAGTAGCTTTATCAGTTACAATATTTCTTGAGCTTCCGCATTCCAGCACAAAAGACTTGTACAATGATAGTCACGGGTCTGAGGCGTACTTAATTTTAAGACAGGTATCATAGGAGTCTGGCTTTCCTTAACCCTTGCTTGTACAGTTACACCCGAGGGCTTAACTTGAGCTGGGTCACGAGTCGCCTCACGGATATGTTCATGCCAGTGACGCTCGGGAACAAAGGAAAGTTACGACCTTGCACTAATATTTGTTACTATGAGCAATTGAGTTTACACATATCAGACTGGATGAAGTAGAGGAGAGCAGGCAATTACGTGTTGATCCACACACACACACACACACACACACATTTTTTTTGCTTCTCTCTCTCTCTCTCTCTCTCTCTCTCTCTCTCTCTCTCTCTCTCTCTCTCTCTCTCTCTCTCTCTCTCTCTCTCTCTCTCTTCAGCCTTGTTATGTCCATCTTACTGATTGAATAGTTGACCAATATCTTTATTTATTTGTTCCCGTAACGGGAAAACTTTAATTTGTTTTATTATCTCTTCCACCTTCCTTCAACTTTACTTCTCTTACGGAAGGATTTTTCAAACGCTAGAGAATAAAACTGACCATATCCTGAAACCCTTGTACGTTCTTCTAAATGGATATAAACAAGATTTTAAAAAATTTTGTTTTCGGTCCTTGACCACTCTACTATTCACTTAAAAAGTGCGCGCACATAAAAAAAAAATTACACAAGCAAATAAATTAATATATATATATATATATATATATATATATATATATATATATATATATACATATATATATATATATATATATATATATATATATATATATATATATATATACATACATATATATATATATATATATATATATATATATATATATATATACATATATATATATATATATATATATATATATATATATATATATATATACATATATATATATATATATATATATATATATATATATATATATATATATATATATATATATATATATATATGTCAGAAAAAACAATAATAAAGGATCCACATCAGACAGGAAAGAGAAAAAATCGTTAGTCATATTCTCGAAGGTATTATTGTAGCCACTGACGGTCAGACGGTTTAATGGCACGTAATGACACGCCTGGCCTGCCAGTCCCTCGTGTAACTTATTAACAGTGCGATGTGAGCCACTTATGGCCGTGGAGGGGCCTAGGGAAGCTTCGGGGAGCGAGGCTAGTCCATGACATTTGATTCCCTTAGCCCCTCCTCCCTCCTTCCCTTGCTTTACCGCTAGTGATAGTCTGTCATTACACAATGATATAGGTTTGCTACATTATTGATGTTCCCTTCTTTGTCCTGCACTGGTGGAAAAAAGTTATGTGGCTTACGAATCAGAGGATGACGACCATGTGTGTATCTACCAATTCCTGTTTATTTGAAGATGGACAGTGATGCACGACTTAAAATTCCCTAAACTCTGTCAAGAAAGAATTATTCAATGCATTGCCAAATGACTCATCCTCACATGATATGACATAGCCATATTTCGGAAGAATTTAAATGTATATCTTACTGTAAATTAAGAAAACAGCACAGGTTGAAGCCGCTATACTCACAATGACTGTTATCATTTATAATGCAATACAATTTTGGTAAGAAAGCATTGCTGTCTTCCTAAATAATTGAATTTTTTTCGTCCCCATAACAAAAATTATTATAGTGTCAGACAATAAATGGCATAATATACAAAAAGAGCTCTGAGTGAAGTACTTGAGAAAACAAACGATGGAGTGTGGGATGGGATAAAAAAGTAAAGATATTGAGATAAAGATCAAACACTAGAGGGAGAAAAAAATACAATTAAGGCACAAGAGATGGAAGGAAGTAAGTCATTAAACAATAAGTTATTCTCATATGGCCCTGTGGAGACTCTGAAATGACATCCTATATTTTTTTTTACACATTGCAAGGGTACCAGTCAAACGTAAACAAAAATAGCAAACACACTTTGGTCGACTATACCTATAAAAATAATCATATCAAAAGGATGCACGGTAGTGTACTCTTTTCATTGTGGTCTCTTTGTTTGATGTTTCTGAACTCCTTCGCAGTTCATTAACTAGTTTCTGCCTATCTCTTTCTTATATTTGAACTGATGTAACTTATACTCATTGCTGCCACTCTTACTCTACTCATACACGGTATCATCTTTCTGATAAACATCTGTGACATCTCCCCATGCACTACACCTCTCTAGAAAAAAAAAATCAATGTTTCAGCACATTAGTATTAGACTGTTCGTCTGAAATTACTGGGATAAAAAAAAATAAAGTATCACTTCGCATTTAATTTTCATCAAATAATGATAACCGGTTTCCCAAATTTTTCACGTCAACTTCTATATAACACAAAACTGCATCAGGGTCATCTTCGATTTTTTTTTTTACATGAAAAAGGTACTGGCTAAGAGACAACAAAAAACGTTAAAAAATATCCCGCTTATCGCCAGACCCTGTAAAGAGGACAGTAGGAGAGATAGAAGCAGGGGGTGGAGATCCAGTTAACATTAGAGGTGTCTTGACACTCCTCTTTTTAAAGAGTTTAAGTCATAGGCAGGTGGAAAAACAGACAAAAGATGAGAGTTCTAGAGTTTACCAGTGTAAGGGATGAAAGAGTGGAGTTGCTGGTTAACTCTTGCATTAGAAAGATGGACAGAATAGGGATGAGAAGTAGAAAAGTATTGTGCAGTGAGGCTGCGGGAGAGATGGAGGCATGCAGTTAGCAAGTTCAGAAGAGCAATCAGCATGAAAATAGCGGTAGAAAAACGATAAAAATGCAACATTACGTCGGTGACTTACAGAATCAAGACAGTCAGTTATAGGAAGAGAGTTGATGTATTCCAATAACCGACGGATTATACCAACCAAATGCAACTTTAAGCTCAAATAATATTACGAAACAAACGATAAGTATTTTCCTTGCCAATCCACCACAGGTTAGCCTAATGTGAAATCGTCTTTACTCTCAATATGAGCTACATATTCTCCAATTATTCCCCAATAACCAGAAACAATACAACAGCTGGCCATGGCGGTGGTCAGATCTGAAGGGAGTGTCAGTATCTTCTTAGACGGATATACAGTTTTTTTAATCTTGACCTTGCATCGTACTAAATGAACCCTACACAGTGATGCTAAAAAAAAAAGGTACAATCATTCAGGTTAGCATTATACAATATGTAGTTGCAGAGTCATACACGTATCCAATAATAATGTAACTGTACTAAAAGGTGATACATAAAGAAGATAGGACTATTTTTTTCAAACAATGAATAAGCAGTTAACACGATGAATTCACATTTATCAGTCACAAGCACAATGATGGAAATTATTAGATTTCGTGACCTTCTATGAAGTTTGAGGAAAAAGAAATGTCAAGGCAAGTCGTTTTACCTTACACTCTTAGGACAATTCATTGAAGAATATGCCAAAATTTGATCTTGATTATTCTAGCACAAAAACGTGAATGATTCGTTATCTTACAATTCTTTTTATCTTCTTATGATCATGATTTTTTTGTATTTCTCAATGCTTCACTTCGTTTCGCTTCTGACTTGATTGTTCCTCTACTCATGTCTATCAGCCTCCGTTTAACTCTACGCACACTAGCGCCACTTCTCACTTCCCTCCTACGTGAGTACATTATCTCCACTTCCTCTCGATTAGGAAAACAGCATTTGGCTTTATCACCTCTTATACAAATATGAATCATCACTAATACCATACATGGCATTATTGTGTCAAAATTAAAACGCAAATACATACATAAAAAAAAAAAAAAAAAAAAAAAAAAAAAATATATATATATATATATATATATATATATATATATATATATATATATATATATATATATATATATATATATATGCATATCATCCCCCAAGAAATAAATGTTAAAATACATCAGTAGTTCTTTCCATTTTTTCTCGAATTTCCTGACAGGATTGCAGGCTAAAACTACAAATGAATGAAGTTACACGGAGTCTTGATTTCTGAGTCTAATCTAATCTACTTCTCTACGTTAATCAAGTCATTGTATGTAGATTACATCCATCCTCACTGTTGATTACAGTTATGAAAGAAAATGAAAGTATACAAATAACTTTTCCCTGCACTGTTCACCAAGAAACAATTGTAAGATGAAATAATTTTACTTATTAGGTGATTTAGTTAACCTTAATTGGGTTTGCATTTCAAGTCAATTAATCATTCTCAACATCGAGATGATAATTAAAATTGCATTTACTATTTCATTCCCCATAGACATGATAGGGATGCTTGCCACAGCTGGATATGTTACTGAGATGTGGATGGCCTTGCCATGGGCGGGGGTAAAGTTGGGGATAGGGTTTGGGGCAAGGCAAGGGCGGACCCCTGAGGATGAGTGGACGACGAAAGGCAAAAAAGTCATACCCAACACTCTCCACCATCTATACATAGAAGCTCAACTATCCTGTCACGTGTTTTCTTGTCCAAATAACAAAAACATTCATAAATTTTTATAAAGATCATCAAATATACACTATCAAATATATTTGTACACACTCATACAAGCTTAGGAAGAGAATGTGGGAATAGCAAAATATTTACATCATAGATGCGTGCGGACATCAAAGGAATGAAGAATAAGTTACTTTAAAAAAATATACAATTCCCTTGATTTTGAAGTAGAATAGCATTTTCGTTCCATTCTCTAGATCACCTGTGAAAAAACCTATACCAAGGAAAGAACAAGGGGCTGAAGGGCATTGAGTGAACAAATCACTCTCACTGAAGGTAAGTCTATATATGAGGTGGAATGTCTCACACCAATGCCACATAATTACGCAGGGTGTGGACATTCTATACTCAAACAACAAGGGCAATTCCAAATTATTCAAAATAAACTGCATTCGTCTTCGTGTTTGGGACTACTCAAAACTTGTTCGTCTTGTCGCCGCCCTTTAGGAGAAGCATCACCTTCAAGGACTAAAAAGTGGACGGGCTAAAAGTTGGGTGGGGCACTTTTTTTTCACTCACACGAAACAGGAAGGCTGACCAGTCCGCTCTTCCACTGTTCAGGTGTTACTAAGATGTCGACGGGTGAATAAGATGCAATACTCGCACATGAAAGCAGCTTTGGCATGAAAAAAGGGAAAGCTATGTTTATTGATAATTTCCTACTCTTTTGATCAACTTTTGGAAGAAACACTGTTATAATGGGAATCACTTCTATTGTTCTTAAGACCTGCACCTCTGTATTAACATCCTGTCCAGGTTTAATATTCATTTTTCCAAGCTCATAGGAACCCTAAGAAAGAGACATGAAAAGATTAAATCTTTACTTAGAAACACCGGAAATTCATCTGAAAAGGAGAGTAGCCATGTAGTGATGGGACTGTCAATGTTGATCAAAATTCATTTGAAGCATGGTAATTGTTATAATTTGAATGATAATGAATCATGCACGTTGAATGTTCTTTAAGGGGTTCAATCCACAACCAACCATGGCTATCCTTTGAATCAATTATTCAGTGTTTCCAAACTCAACGCATTACATAAGGTCAACTAAAACATCTACATTATGTCAGTGTTAAGGAAAACTAAATGTCGACTCACTTAGAAAATTAGCATGGATATCTTTTTGTAATTTCAGCATTGATAAAATAATGCTTGTGACAAATCAATATTTGATGCATGATATAAATTTTATGTAAGTATTAACTAGTAAACAATTTCTACAGGTGGTGATTGTGGTCGTGACTGCAGCCTTGGTGGGGCATAGCAGAACCCTAGCAGCCCAGATACTACAGTATACTGAGCCGCGGCACTCCCGGAGTGAGAAAGGCATTCCTGGCAACAATGTCACTGGAGGATGGAGGTAAGGCAACCAAACTTCAGAATTGCTAATTAAGTATTTTAGTCTTAAAGTCTGTCAATATGTATGCAGTATATATATATATATAAAAAAAAAAAAAATTCATATATTGCTGGGTTGCGGCAAAAATTCAGTTTGAAATTTGATCCTGGGCGCCCGGAATAATTGCCGTTAGACATGAATTTTGGATTGTTAGATTGGAGATGGGGTAGAGCTTCAAAAGAGTCGTTAGACCCTTTTGAAGAAAGATCCAAATAGGTTAGATGAGAAACTCCACTATATATACATATATATATGTGTGTGTGTGTATATATATATATATATATATATATATATATATATATATATATATATATAATATATATAATATATATAATATATATATATATATATATATATATATATAATATATATATATAATATATATATATATATATATATATATATATATATATATATATATATATATATATATATATATATATATATATATATATATATATATATATATATATATATATATATATATATATATATATATATATATATATATATATATATATATATACACACACACACACATCTACTTGTAACAATTCTGGAGGATAATGATATTTTTTTCCAGCTGGGTGGACCACCGTGGGCAGCGACATCACATCTGGTACGTGGCTGACACTAGAGGATTCAGGGCCTTTGGAGATATGGTGCCTAAGGCCACTTCCTTGCCCATGAACCTTGGCATTCCTGTTGTGGTAGCCATTCCACTTGCCTCCATACAGGACAAGACAATTAAGCCTTCTGCAAGTCCCGAGCCAGAAGATAAATTTAGGGCAGAAAGAAACCTAAGGCCAGAGTCTTCACAAATTGGTGGCCAGGATAAGGAATCAAAAATGGAATCTGCTGTTATGAACGTAGAGCTTGAAGAATCAACTTTGCCCTCAGTGACAAGCCCGACAACTGACACAAATTATAAAGAAGACTTTGATGCCACGCTACCAGAAAAAGTTACAGAACAGCCAGAAAAGAAAGTTCATGTTGGTGAGGAGACAATGGATATCATTATCACCACCAGCACCCTTGCCAATATTCCTACTAGCATTCCAGCAGTAACTTCAGAGACACCAGTTCCAAGTTCAACACCGTCTTCCACAACTCAGCTTAGTGAAGAGCCTCCAGCTGCTCAACCATTGGTGGAAGACATGATACATGGGTCACCTAAAAGCCTAGCATCTCCTGAATCAAGTTCTCCTGATGGAAAACTAAAAGATAATTTGTCTGATGCCAGCTTTCACTCACCCAAACAAAGTCCTATCACACCATCAGATAACAACTTTGTTGCATCAGTATTTAATAAACTTAGTACAGTGTTAGGAGCCACTGACGACAACATGCAAAAGCCTCTCCTTCACCAAGAACCACAAAATGGTTTGGAAAATATTCCAGAGCCAGAACAACACCCTGCTTCAAACTTTGTATTAATCAACCGCTTGCAAGCACCCACTGTCCCAAAGCCCCGGGTTGGTACTCAACAGCTGGTGCCCAAGCCTGTGAATGTGATGGGACGGACAGACCCTGTTGTGATGGGACTTCACTCTTCAGGGAAGCCTTCCACTATACGCCCACTGACTCATGCTACTGGAAGTCTTGAACCATTGGGGATTCACTTGCTGAACTTGGTGCCACTTCTACAGAAGAGCGTCAGTGCCAGCAGGCCAGTACCACGGCCAGTGCGAGTAGTTGGGGAGCCAAATTTGGATACTTTCTGGAGCCCAGCTGGTCTTGTGCGGACAACGGCCACACCCTTCCGGCAACCACGGCCAAGCCGGGACTACGACTACAATTATTATGATTATTATGACTATAATGACTACAGAGGGGATAATACAGGGGGACCAGTGAATCCAACTCACAAAACTAAATCCAAAACTGTTCGCAGTAACAGTGAAGAGTATTCGTTGGAAACAGACTACTCGGATAGTGAAGAGAGTGAAGACTCTAGTGATAGTCAGTAATGCATTTCTGTTTTAAGAAGGCAATGTTATATTTTGGGTATAGGTAGTGGTCTACTTCAGCTCTCGATAAAGTGCTATCCAGGAATGATGACCAGTGACCCATAGGAAGAAATATCAGGGAATGAGGATCAGGCACTGGAGGAGTCTGGCAACAAAGATGAGTTGAGAGGTATGGACAGTCACGCCAATGGGGGCTTTAGCCACAATAAAGTTAGTGTTTTGTAAATAAACAAACACTGTCATCAAAACAAAACTAATTTGTAAGCTCTGAACCTTTGTTTCAAGAATCTACCTGTAGTTGTTCAGCAGAACCAAGAACTATGTGTATAATTCTGTTGTGTGGACATAATAAATACTGATTTATAAATTATAAGTATCAAAAACTAGTATAAATTTTAATGTGTGTATGTATACAGTATATGAATATGTACAATATGTAATGCATATACAGTATATATTCATATATATATATATATATATATATATATATATATATATATATATATATATATATATATATATATATATACTATATATATTATATGAAACAAATGACAGTAAAACTAAAAGATCACTCCAAAAGCAGATGGAAAATGGCAAAATGGTCGTGCCCAGAAGCCCATGTGATCAAAAGATATCTTCCCAAGCCTAGTTGGTGACTACGCTATGTTTATGGCTTGTCAGACAGCAATGATGTGAGCACTACAAGTACCTCTCATAGCAACAATTCATTGCTATCATGACTAGTCAGGAAAGGGCTGGTGCTTAATGATAAAAGAATTTCAAAATGATTATGAGGCATTAACCAATGCCTCAAGAGAAGCCTGGCTACTTTAACCCGTACCAATGATGAAGGAGATCCAAAGGGTTTACCCCAGGAGTGCCATCGACCGCAACAGACCCAAGAGATTGCAAGACATCAAGACGAAAGGAGAGCAAAAAGAAGTTCAAAACACTTAAAGGACCTCTATCACATGACTACTACTTCATCCTGGTAACTCTGAGAGACTTCACAGCTTGGTTTACCCAAACTAAGCAAAGGTTTAATGCCAACTGATAACCACTCAACAGAATCTCAAGCAGTTTTCTGGAAGCAAGTCAGTGATACAGTCAATGTTCTCAACTGCCAAAGTGGAATGGTGTAAACAAAATTGTTTTTAGCAGGTTTGATTAAATTGAAAACCAGTAGTTTTATGGATTGTGTGTTTGAATATTTGAAGATTTTGAAGGTATTCATTTGTAATATCTCAAAGCTCATATATAATTTCAAGGCTTGTCTACAAACATGAACATATTTTTTTAATTGTGCTTTAATGCACCACTCCTAAGCAGCTAAGGTGTACTTTTATGCTGGTGTAAATAAAAGTATATAAAAAGTAACTTCATGGGTGTATATATAGTTTACCTGCTCAGGAAATGAACTAAACAAATAATGGCCAAGGTGAAAGCCAGAAAAACGCCTATTGTGGAGTCTATAACGTTAATCAAGAAAGTGCTAGCTAATCTTTTTTATTGAAGAAAGATTCAATAACTTCAGAAGGACAACATGTCAAAGCTATAGGTCAGAAGTATATATAACTAGAATGATCATCCTTCTTTGGAACAGGTTGGGCATGAGCAAATTTCCAGTAAGAAACGTCATAGAAAAATTAAACCATGAACGGTGTCAGGACAATAAGGGACACCATCGGGATTGAAAGTCTTTCCAAGGCCAAGAATAGAGAGGCTGTAAGAATATCTTTAGGAAGAATCTTAGCAACATGCATGATAAAAGTCTAGAGATGGAGGAGGAAGAAACCCATTATCATCAGTTAGACCAAAACTTACAAGATTTACAAATAAAGTTAACTATGTGGAAAGTCTACCCCTTTTTCAAAGACAATTACACTTACTTCGGGCAAGGAATGCTGTGATGAGCACAGCCAGTGACTGTTTCATAAGCACAAGCACCTAGGTGTAGATGGCAAAAAACAAATATTACATATTTTTCATTTTACTGTATCAACAAGCAAGGGTACATGTTCACAAGAGCCTTATTCCAAACAAACAGGCACGCAGACAGGTACACTCAGTGACTCTGCACAAAGAGGAAACTCCTGACATGCTCACACATGAAAGCTGTAGTGGCACTTTCCCCGGCACTTTATCATCCCAAAGGCCAAGAACACACTCCAAAGGGTACAGAGTACTTATACAAACCAGTAACAGCATGACAGTTAACAATGTATGTCCTCTCTTCCCTTGCAGCAACCTCTATCCTATGTCCTCTCTCTCACTCTGGCCTCCCCTGTTGCTTCCCAGGCTCTCCCTGTATACCCCTCTCTCAGATTGAAGCCTGTTGGCAACCATGCGAACACAGATGTATACAAAACATGGGTGCGTAACAATAGTTACAACTTGAATGACATCTGCGGTGCCTCAAGATTTTGAGGTTTCTTATCACATTCACTAATATGTAGTATATCGCATGCCAAAAAATATATAATCATGCAAAATATGAGACGTGCTATTTGCGAGAAGCATGAACTGGTTAAACGTATTAGTATTTCCATTATAGCTAACTTATTACTTCCTAGTACTGTGATCATTTGGGCTGCAGTGCATAATTGCATACTTTACATAATGCACTCTGATCGGTTTTGTTCCAGGCCAGCCAACTCTCTAATTCTGCATTAGCCAGCCATTCACTCCACCAGCCATTCAGAGCCA
>JAXIVD010000505.1:122500-148193 GCA_036785275.1 Cancer borealis | reverse complement strand
GTGGGCCGGCTTTTGACCTGACGCCTTGGCTGGGATGTGAATAGGAAAATTCCTTACCCGCATACACTCTCTCTCTCTTAGCTAAAAACAATGAATATCTTAAAACTAGTTAACAATGATATACAGATATGATATGATACACTCCCTTCTAATATAAAAGAACTTCCATCGCTCACAAGTTTTAAAAAAGCCCTAACTACTTACGCCCTAGAGGATGGCTTCAGTTAAAAAACAAAAACACTAAAACAACATACACTGTAACTACACTTCATTACGACTCTATATATGTAGTGACATTTAGTGAATAAGTTATCTATATCGCACCACATTACAATATCTCATCATGTAGCCTATGTAACCTGTTATTACTATAATTATTATTATTATTATTATTATTATTATTATTATTATTATTATTATTATCATTATTATCATTATTATTATTATTATTGTTATTATTATTATTATTATTATTATATTTACTATTAGTAACATGACTATTATTATGAGAAAAGCCATTGTATATTAAAAAAACTGGCACTTTTTTCTACAGCTTCCAGTATTGCGATGGCATTATTTAACCCTTGTAATCAATGGTATAATCTTATGCGTTATGTTCCTGCTCAAATAACAGCAATTTCTCACTATCATTACCCCAAAACAGTCTATATAAACGGATATTCTGCTGTTATTAAGATCATTACCTCTTCTTTCTTGTGTATACGTTTGTGGCTGTCAGTGTGTCATGCATTTCCTGTCCATCCGTTGGCACATCCTTCAGGTTGATAATACTTAAGGTTACAGCCTCCGCCACCTCCTTCAACCCTCCTAGTGGCAGCCTCGCATTATTAGTCCCTCCTCTTCCTCTTCTTCCTCCTCCTGCTCCTCCTCCTCCTGCTCCTGCTCCTCCTCCTCCTCCTCCTCTTCCTCTTCTCTTTTTTTCCTTTCTCGTCTCCTCCTCCACCTACTCCATTCCCACTCAGCAAGGCGCCGGAGGAAACAGAATCAAGCGAAGGATAATATTTCAAGGCCACTCTCCTTCTCCTGTTTCTTTCCCTTTAAGAGTGGATAGAAAACTCGTCCCTTGTGTGATACCTACTGTAAGGATTGCGGAAATAATGATAATAATAATAATAATAATAATAATAATTGCTGTAGGTGTTTTACTCTCTCTCTCTCTCATCCAGATAGAAGATAGAAGGAAGCAATAGAAAATTAAAAACATCGAAATAAATAAATGAAGACTGAAATCAATCATACAAAATAAAAATACTTAAATTAAAGCTGATGAAAAGCGAGAAAAACTATTTATCTATCTATATACCAGACTGTTATCCCACTAAAGGGGATTGCCAAGACAAGGCACGCATACACACACCCATGGACACATACTCAACACTTTTCTAACTTAGCCCCTGGGTCCATACGCGTTAGAAGAGTAGGACAACACACTGTATCATGTTCCATCATGCATACTTACCAATGCACTCCTCGCTCACCACTCTTATTAGTAGTCGAGGTGACACAATCAGGTGTTAATTACCAAGAGGGAGTGAAAGGCACCCATTCACCACCAAGGACACCGGGGAAGGGCTTGCCTGGCTCCAACTCAGGCTTCTACTCCTTCGCTGTATTATTAATATCACCAAGGAAGGAGAAGAACGAGAGGACAAAGATGTGGAGGGGAGCATGTAAGGCAGGGGTCGGCAACCTTTTTAGTGTGAAGGCTGGAGAAAGCTTCTAGGAATAGCCTGCGGGCCGGAGTGCCAAATGTGACAGTGTACAAAGATTTCATAGAAAAGCAGGCAAACCAGTGATTAGATTATAAGAAATTTATTGAAATCATGCAAATCAGTGACTGCAGAAAACAGTCTTGTCAAGAGACATACAAATTAGTGGGATAATTGGTGCTGTTTGCCATGGAAAAATTATTCAATGTCTGGATCCATTGATGAGGTAGACAAAGCAGAATGACATTGAGGTGGCAGTCACTTAGCTGGGAGCGAATGAGAGACTTTGTGTATTTAATTTTTTGAAAAGTGTTGTTCCCAATAGTAAGTGCTGCTAAACTTGGCAACGATACATTTTACATGCTCAATGTAATTTGGAAATTTGTTACAAGGGAGTTCAGCTCAGTTCATCATTACACTGAAGCTCCACCAACTCCATCTGCAAGGGGGCCAGGGGCTTCGTCCACAGGGAAGTCAAAGGGGGAGGTGAACAGCTTGAAGCCTGGAGCCAGTGGTAACAGTGAAACGGGAGGCAAAACTCTTTCTCTTTCTCTATTTTGACTCTCTCTCTCTCTCTCTCTCTCTCTCTCTCTCTCTCTCTCTCTCTCTCTCTCTCTCTCTCTCTCTCTCTCTCTCTCTCTCTCTCTCTCTCTCTCTCTCTCTCTCTCTCTCTCTCTCTCTCTCTCTCTCTCTCTCTCTCTCTCTCTCTCTCTCTCTCCCTCTCATGATGCAGCCTCAGCCTCGTTGGTATACAATAAGCTACTTATAGATAGATCTTGAACGAGAGGTTGGATCTAATGACGCGATCCTATTGGCTCAGTTTTCTCCAAACAGAAAACCAAGGTTGAAAAGCAGGTTGGATCTAATGACTAGTTTAACCCTAGTTCTAGTCATTAGATCCAACCTCTCCTGACTGAAAAATCAGCTTGGACCCTTGACTACCTTCATATTCTCACCACCTTAGGTTATCAAGCTCACTGTAAATGTATATTCAAATCATGAATACTGAACCAATGTTCAACTCCCAAGAGGAGGAAGACATTACCGAGCTGAAGTGCGAGCACTTCGTGATGTACCTCGAGTGTGAAGAGTGTATGCCCAAACTGTCCCGCAGACAGGCTGCGAACCTTTTGGAATTCTTCAAAAAGAAACATCGGGAGATCGGTGCTGCTCGGAGGAAGCGTGTCAAGGCTCTCAACAAAAAGTTCTTCAAACAAAAACAACAAGAAATAGAGAAGAGTAATGAGACAGGCAGTCAGCAGCGGTCAATAACTATTCGTTTTAACCTGGATGACGCGCCACTCCCTATTAAAGACAGGGAACTTCTTTATAAAGATTACCAGCGAAGTAAAAAAGGTATCAAGGAACAATGGGCAGCTCGCCTATTGGAACTTGATAATGATGAGGAAGCGTGGAGGAAGGACCTGGTCGCCATGGCTGCCAGGCGAGGCTTCACCTCTTAAACACACTCTCACACCGGTAAAGTAAATCGTGGAACAGATCACACTATTTCATCGGAAACAGATGTAAATATGTGATCATAAAAGCCTTAATTAAGGTGCATTGTGCGGCCATGAAGGTGCATTGTGCAGCGGAGCAGAAATGTGCTCAACCTGTAAGTGGTAAGGTTGAGTCTGACGTGCACTTAAGTATACTGAATAGGACGAGGCCACTTGTGGGTCCCGCGTGAGTCAAGTGGACACGAGATGTGGCTGCCCTCAGGGATCGGCTGCGTGTGCACGCACTGAGCACTGAGCACTCAGCACTCAGCACTCAGCACTCAGCACTGAGGGAAGGGCGGAGTGCCGCGGGACGCCGTGTTCCTGTGGTGCCTCCTGATAAACGTTCACTGACAACACATTCATGAATCAGTTTGTGAATGTAACCAAGAAATAATGATGACTAACGGAGAGGCTAATTTGATTGAGTTATATCTTGTGCAGGTTAACAAAGTGTACTGAAGCAGTATTGTTGTTATTGCAGTTACTGTTTGTATCAAATATATTTACTATGTTTTGTTTATATAATATTTCCCCGGAAATGCATGTCATGACTCGTGATAATAAAAAAAAAAATTACAATATCATTATCATTATCCAGCCTTGTGACAGATAGATAGATAGAGATAGATAGAAAGAAAGAAATAGATAGATAGAGGAAGAGACAATTAACATAAATTTTCAGGAGAGGCATTCACCTCTCCTATAACCATATCATTGCCTCTGTTCATTTCTATATAAAAAAAGGATGCTACGCACATTATCATGTTTTCCTAATGAAAGGAACACCAATCTGTTGCAGGGGCAAGGAAGGCCCATCAAGGGGACTACTTGGTTCACCTAACCTATCTCTCTCTCCTTGACTTGTCTCTTTGTAGCTTTGTTAAATGTGAGGTTATTGTTCTACTACTTGCGACATAATGGTGATAGATAGATAGGTAGATAGATTGCTATATGAATGAATAAATAAATAAAAACAATTATATTAAACACACACACACACACACACACACACACACACACACACACACACACACACACACACACACACACACACACACACACACACACACACACACACACACACACACACACACACACACACACACACACACACACACACACACACACACACACACACACACACACACACACACACACACACACACACACACACACACACACACACACACATACACACACACACACAAGAAAATAAAAGGGGAAGAGATGAATATTGAGGCGAGGATGAGGAGGAAAACATACACAATGCTAAGAGGAAAAACACGGACAAGGACGAGGAGAAAGACGAGGACATGGAGGAAGGGAAAATAAATGAGGATTGATGTGCACAATGGCATTTCCTTGACGTCATATCACAAACAAGAACGCCGGGGAAAAAAATCATCCGAAAACAATAGACTCAAGAATGAAGTCGAATAAAACAAAACAGGAAATAAATAGAAGAAAAAAAAAGCGACGCCTTACCCAACATCAACGTCAAGCTTGTGAATAATTTTTCATTTAGCTTTGAAAACACATATTAATCCCCGTCAGTAATGATCAGAGTTTCCTTCTTCCCTTCCTTCCCTTCCTTCCTTTCCCCTGTCCTGCCGTCTCGCCGCACTCCCTCTCGTAAATAATGAAAACATACTGGGGCCCGAACACGTCCATTTAGGCCTACTCACGACAATGGCATAGGCTTATACAGTGCACAAGGTTCCTCCCTCAATGGGGTTAAAAGCAATGTGTTCCCTGCCAGGCATTGACCTTATATATATATATATATATATATATATATATATATATATATATATATATATATATATATATATATATATATATATATATATATGCTATAGTAACAGTGATATAATCTCCACAAAAGAGGCTGTTTATAAGGAAGAGATTCAAAGTCATTAAGGAATATATTAGCATGACAGGGTGATGGTGCTCACTCTCACTCACTCTCACTCACACTAAAAATTTGAAACAGCAATAAAGAAAATATATACTAACATTTTTTATGCTTACTATTATACGTATTATGCATATATCACTACTTCCACAGAATCTAATAGCATAGTCCATTAGCAGTGTCCTATTAACCTGAACAAATATAGATAGATACATTATATGATTTATCTACCATTGTCACGCAACACCACCTATTCTTGACGTATTTTGGTTGCATTAACTAGGCACTTAACTGCACTTCCGTCCTGCACTCGTCACCTGATCCTCCTCCTCAATATTGCCTTCAAACTTGAGGTAATCACTACGAAGCGGCTTTTCATTTCAGATTTAAATTGCTTTGGTAATTTATCTAAGCCCTTCCGTATCATAACGAGGTTGTTTGATTGTTTTCTGGCGTCCAATTCTTTGACCTTGGTATCGTTATTATTATTATTATTATTATTATTATTATTATTATTATTATTATTATTATTATTATTATTATTATTATTATTATTATTATTATTATTATTATTATTATTATTATTATTATTATTATTATTATTATTATTATTATTATTATTATTATTAGTTATTATTGTTATTATTATTATTATTATTATTATTATTATTATTATTATTATTATTATTATTATTATTAGTTATTATTATTATTATTGTTATTATTATTATTATTATTATTATTATTATTATTATTATTATTATTATTATTATTATTATTAAAGCGTCCTTATCTCGTTTCAACCAGTGTTACCAATGTATGGACTGATTTTCTATGTAATTCTTTCTCTTCTCTCCATACACAATCAAGAAAATGTCTAATAATGAAAATGATGATGAGGAAAATAATGATAATGATGATGATAATAATAATGACAAAAAAAAGCAATATAATAAAAAAATAACAGAAGGAAAAGGAAAAACAATTAAAAAAAGAAGACGATGGAAGAAAAAAATGAGCAGTAACAGAAACCACAAAAAAAAAAAAAAAAAAAAAAAAAAAAAAAAAAAAAAAAACGTACTCTATAAATATTTACCACAAAATGGCTTCCTTTCTATTTCCAACCACAAGGAGGAAATAGTAACAGTAGGACAGCAGGTGTGTATAGTGTTTGTTTTTCATAAGGGTCAGGATCCAGAACACTTATTTTTGCCCTCTAAGCACTAATCTACCCAACGCCATCTGGTGGGGGAACCCTAGACTGACCTTAAGATGATCACCAAGACGCGTCAACACACCCTGCCTTTACCAAAGTCTATTTGACACTGAACTCAAGATAAACTTTCCCCCTCCTATAGACTACATTCTTTAAGGTAATATGAAAAAAATATATACGAGTAAATATAATTGTGAATTCTCATTAATATAATTTGTTAACACTTAATGCACCTATGATTAATGTGAGAATATTTTTTTATTCGATTTAATGGATAATTTAAATCATTCTAAATAAAAGAGAAAAACGGATGGAAAAAAGTTGAGTTTTATATATACTTAATGGAGGAAAATGATGATTCTACCTCTGTTTCCCTCACTTGATACTCTTATAATACATCCTTATTATATATACTCATCTAATATATAAAAATATAATGGAAGCTACTTTGGAACCTAAGAACTCAAAACTATGAAAATACTGAAAAATAATGACTATAATAAAAATAATACAGATTCAACGATTGAAAGGTAACAAAGAAGTACAAATAATAACACAAATATGTGAATGAATAGATATTATGTTAATGCAAATCAGTCCAGAGAATTTGTGAAACTATAATATTGGAAATGTTTTAGGTTATATTGCCATGCGTCTGTCACTTTTTTTTTCAATGTGATTTTGAAGTGGAATGAAAGCCTATTACTTACTTATAGGACTTATACAGTAACTCAAAATACAAACACTATTTACGTACAAAAAATTATATTAGAGTTTGTAATGATTAGTGGACATAAAATAAAAAGAGTAACATATTAGTTTGTAGAGTCTAAGCCTAAAAAAATGGCAAGCAAGATGATCTCTCTCTTGCTCTCTTGCTCACTCACTCTCCTGACTGAGACATCTGAAACCAAAGTGAGAGGAGAGAGAGGAAAGAGAGAGGGGAGAGAGGGGGAGAGAGGCGCTGGAGGGAAGAGAGAAGAAGGGGAAAAAAATACCTAGACGCTGAATAAATGTATCTCAACCAATTTCCAGCAGGCAGAGCTTATACAGTAATTCTTCAGGGGGAAGGCGCAGACGGAGGACTAGCTATCAGGCTTTCTAACAAATCACCCTATTAAAGATTTTTTTCGCGCCAAAATTCCTGGTAAGCGAAGGAAGAAGAAGAAGAAGAAGAGGATATTTACATGGAGACAAAAAACAAGGAAAAGGAGGATGAAGATAATGAGATAAGAAGAAGAAAGAAAGAAAGTAAGAAAGAGAGAGAGAGGGAGAGATGGAGGGTAAGTAAAGAAGGGAATTGAGTATAGGAGAAGAACGAAGATGACGTGAAGTGAGGAGGAGGAGGAGGAGGAGGAGGAGGAGGAGGAGGAGGAGGAGGAGGAGGAGTAAAAAGATGAGAAAGAGAGAAAGAGTAAAAGAGATGGATGAAATGACGTTGAACAAAGAGAAGGAGGAGTATAAGAGAGGAAATATATATAGAGGTCGAAAGGAACGAGGAGGAATACGACGAAGGAAGAGGAGGTTAAACGGAAGGAGAAGGAAGAGGAGGGGGAGGAGGAGGAGGAGGAGGAGGAGGAGGAGGAGGAGGAGGAGGAGGAGGAGGAGGAGGAGGAGGTTAAGTGGGAAGAGGAGGAGAAGGAGGAGGTAGAGGAGGAATTCAGGGCGAGGAGAGGAGAGAAAAAGAAACATTTGTGAGGTAAAGAAGGAGAATGGCTCTGGGAAGGCGATGGCCGGAGCGTATCTCGAGGCACCTGAGGACTCACCTTGCCCTTCGATTTACTATTTTATACACCCACCACGCAAGGAAGGAGGCAAAGATTTACTAAGTCTGCAGGGCGGGAGGTGCTGCAGAACGCTCTCTCTCTCTCTTTCTCTCTATCTCACTTTTTCTCTGTCTTTCGTCCTTCCAAGGATATTGCATTACTCTTATGACGTTCGGGAGGAGTTGAGAAGGAGGCGTTGGGTGAGGATATATACTGATGACAAAGTGCAAGGAATGAGAAAGAGGATCAGTAACGTAGGATTATGTATCAATTTAACTCTTACAAACACTTCTTACCAAACACTCATAGAAAAGTTAAGAAATAGACAAAGAAATAGCGGGGGGTCAGTATAGAACATGGAAGTGGTGTAAGACTGTAAGCGACATGGAAGATCTCGTTAAAAAAAGCACCGCTGCAAGAATGGTTACACGAATTTGCGGCGTTGCTACGTGCACATTGCGAGGAGATTGAAGGTTGGTTGTGATGGTGATGAATATTGCATGAAGGGCGAGCGATGTGAGAACGAAAACGAGGCAAGGACGATGGTGTGTAAGTGTTGCGTTGTGTTGTGTTGTGTTGTGTTGAGTTTGGTGTTGCATGCTGATTGGTTATTGAGGAAACGGAAGGAAGGAAGGAAAGGAAGGATGTTATGTACGTGATGGTTATGTCACCTGTAGTATTTTTGATTATTCTTTTTACCTGGCTTTAATAAACTAGTATTGTTTTACGCACTATTGCAGGTAAATGTATGATGGACAGCTTAACACGCGTCATTACACCCACCATCAGTTAATATGGATGACAAAAAGTAAGGACGACAACATGGTAACCTGAACCAGTAACTTAAAGTGAAGTAAAACCATTTTTACAACTTATTAATTAAACACAGGTACTGGCATTTAAAAGACAAACCATTTATTGATCTGACCTAAATTCCACCATGCCCCCAGCCACTCCATACCTCCAGGCCACCAACACACCTAACCAAGGGCACCGCGGCACTCAAACTCACGATGCTCCGCGGACTGAGTGACACTTGAGTGGAGGGTGACGGTGCGTGGCCTGTAAACATCCACGCCCAAGGTAGTTCCGGATGACTAGTGGAGGGTGTGCGAGGCGGGACGTGAGGGCGTGGGTGCAGTGGTATCGAGGTGTAAAGGAGGTGTTTTATAGGCGTGAGGGAGGGAGGGCAGGGGAGGGATGAGGGGCAGGAGTTAGTGTTGTGTATATTTATCAAACGCAAAACCACTATGAACGTTAACTCTGCATGAAGTTAGTCTTGGTATCTTAAGTAAACTGACTAAATAGAAACTATAACACATATCTGAATTGGGTTACTGTGATTTTCTCGCCTTCAAAACACGCTAACAAGCCGCTGGTGCATGTCTCCTCTCCTGGGCAGGGAAGGTGGCGGCAGAGGCAGTGAGGGGTCGGCGCCCGTGGTACTGTGCTGCCCCCGGCGATACATTCGCCCACGGCCCCGAGGGTTGAGTTTACGACGATCGTAAAATGAACAACACTGCGCCTTCCACGACCCTCGCTCTGGGATCGGGGTGTGTGACAAGGGGGAGGGCGGGGGAAGGGAGGGAAGGGGGAAAGAGGGGTCAGGGGGGATAGGCAGGGGGGGAGAGTCAAGTTCGCCTCCTCGGAGAGCCTATAAATTGCTACTTAGTAGTTGGGTAGTTTCAGCGTAAGTTATTCTCTTACTTTAAGCTTCGTGTCCTGTTTATTTCTTCAGACTTCTGGCCTCGCACGTGCATGTTTGTGCCTTATTTTCCACCCACGAGTTAGTGATGGACAGGGGAAGGCTACACCAAGACACTTCACCTGTTCCTGGTAGCGTCCCCATCTATACCCACCTGCTCACGTCACTATTGTTCCCGGAGCCGCCCACGTTAAGCATCCCGGGAACACACCTCAAGACAGCACCGTGTTACATCAGCCACCCACACCCCGGGACACCCTCTACACGCTTAAACAACGCTGACATCAAAGTTAACACCACATTTTGGCAAGCAGCTTATATTCCCTAACAATGGAGTAATTTTTTAAGCAATTACATTATGCTGTTAATAAATCACTCAGTGCTTCCCTGTGGCGAGCTTCATATAGAACCATAGATCGTCAGTTAGTCTTTCTTTCTCCCACACTCACGCCGTCTATCATTCCACAACAATCATCTCGCTCCTCCCACGCCTCTTCCCCGTGTCTTGGCCCGATAGCGCCTCCAAGTCAGTCCTAGTCACCATAACATATCTCTTAGTGGTGATGTAAGCAACAAATGATTCGGTAACTAGATGTTTTTTTTCTCCTAGTCAGTCAAAATGTCTTCTCTAAACTTTCCTCTAAAAAATCCTAAGTGGTGCATCTTCAACATTAATTAAATAAAACATGAAATTTGTAGTTATCCGACATGACAATCGTGAACAATGCTATGAATGGGGCACTTAGATGAATGAAATTAAATAAACATAAGTAACAGTACTTATATAATACGCAGGTACAAGGCTTCACCTGTGTTACCCTACGATTATTTCATTCCGTCCGTGTTGGTCTGCCCACCTGCCCTCCACTAACCTGCCTTGATAGAATACAAAGTAGCGCCTTACAGATTAGGTCTCATCCGCGTAAGTAAACATTTCGAGGTCTCTCTTAAGCCTCTAATGTTTCCTCTTAGTACCTGGTTATATTTGTTCCTTTTATCTTGGCATAGCGGAACCTTTTTTCTACTTATTCTCTTAACTTAAAAGATAGTCGATTTGCGTGGTGTGATAATAAATAAGAACTATATCTGGTATTACCCTCGTTAGTAAACTATTGTTAAGTAGATGGTTATTGGATTGTTAAGGTAGGCTCGGCACCACTGCGCCGGTATTCCGAGTCGAAGTGTGAGCCGCGACGTGAGTGCTGCCTCACTCCTTGACCGCTGCTCGCACTACTCGGCCAGGCTGGCATGGCTGCCTCTCAACGCGTCTTCTATTAGGCCATTTCAGGTGTGTATTACTAGTGTTTCGGCGGGAGTGTTTTCACTGATATTTGTCCGATTCCTTTTAGTTCAGTTTGTTATATCGGTAAATTTATACTTTATGCCAATATTCCATATCTCTACCCCCCCACCTCCACCACCCCCAGCAAGCTTGGGGGAGCCTGGGGAATCGGGGGTTTTGGGGGGGAGGCATATGTGAGTGATATATGGCCTTTGAAAAATCTAGGGGAATTTCCCTAGATTTTGGGAAATTTCCCCAGATTTAACCTAAATTATCCTAAAAGGGGGGGGCTGCGCCCCCCCTGGACCCCCCCGCTGACACTGTTGTAACCTAACCTAACCTAATTTACCCTAACCTAGCCTAACCGGGGGGGCGGGGGGGCTGCGCCCCCCCATGGATACCCCCCGCTGACACTTGTAACCTAACCTAACCTATTTATTGGTTGAATTGCAAATTTACCAAGTATAATTTCATAACTCACAATACCTTAAACGAGAGCATGAAGTTCCTGGCTGTGGGGTCATCTTCTACTATTCCTCCAAGGAGCCATACAGTGGGGACACTGAACAGCTGCTGGTAGGACGCCGTGCTCCCTCAGAAAGTCGTACACCAAATCGTTTTTTGAATGAAATTTTGCGATTATTTGCCAATAATCCAATTCACAACCTTCACAAGTAACTTCAACGGTAGCCATGATACAACTGAGCAGAAAAATGTCACCTGACCTGTTTGTAGCTGTGCCACGCCTACTATTACATATAGCAAGCTGTGATTGGCGCAGCTAGTGCTGGCAATTGGTGGTGGCACGTCATTGGACAGAGGAAATATAGACAATATAATAATCCTCTGTAGCAACAACATCCAATCCCATGCTTGAAACCAAAGCCCGTGCTAAAAACAATTGATAGTGTTTGTTTGTTTATTTTGAGAGAGATACAGTCCAAAACTGTTCCACATTCACGGACGTATTGCAGTGTTATTATTCATTTCCGACAGGTAGTGTAATCAGTGAAAATGTTGTAAATAGTAAGAGCAACAAGCTGACGGTAGCCATAACCATCGACTGTTTAATGGCAAAGTATAGTAATACCGTTATATCATAGTTTAAGTGTATTGTTTAAGAGTATTGTTTAAGTGTATTGTTTCTCCGTTGCAGTGCCCTACGTTCTGTTTTATGTCTATTAAAGCCTACAATATGGCTCGATGTGTTTCTCTACTCACATAATTTTAATAGATATAAAACAAGTCTCCAGTGCCTGAGGGTCCGTATCCACCACCTCATACTTCGACGGAATGGAGCGTCTGTTGAAACCTGAGAGGTTGGATTGTGACTCACTCACCCACAGCAGCACAGGAGTGGCGGCACTGGCCATAGACCTTCAGGACCTTCATCGCCGCTCTGTCCCAAGAGAATCTAAACAAGCTCGCCAAAAATCTATGAAAGTATCTCCGAGTGCACTACCTACGACGACGCCTTAACCACTCTACAATCTCAGTTTGTGAAGCCAACTAGTGAAGTGTTTGCGCGTCACCGCCTTGCGACTCGCTGTCAGGAACCAGGTGAGTCTTTGGATGAGTATTTTCGTGCCCTGAAAACATATCTAATCTTTTCAGACGCTCTTCATAAGACAAGCCACAAAAGCCTGGAACTAGTTTAGTTGCTCGTCATTGCACGCTCTCTAGTTTATTTTCATCTTTTAGATAGCACGGCGACCAAAACTGAACTGCATATTCTAAGTGGGGTCTCACTAACGAAGTATAAAGACGCGTTATGACTTCCGGATTCTTACATTGAAAATTACGAGCAATAAATCCAAGAATAATGTTAGCTTTTCGACTAGCAGCCAAACATTGTATGCCATTCTTCAAATCGCTTTTAACTAGTACTCCTAGATCCTTTTCTTCTTCAATTTTCATTAAATTTTGTGACTGTAATTTATAATTATGCTTTCGATTATTGAAACCAACGTGCATTACTTTACATTTATCTTTATCAAACTTCAAAAGCCATTTATCACTCCAGGTACTTAAGTTGTCTAAATCCTGCTGTATGACCTTACAGTCGCCAATCGTGAGTGTTTTACCACCTATTTTGGTATCATCAGCGAACTTGGATATTTTAGTAGTAATGCCGCAGTCTAAATCATTTATATATATCAAGAAGAGTAAAGGACCCAAAACAGACCCCTGTGGAACTCCACTAGAAACATGAAGCCAATCGGATCTCCCATTCCGTGAGGTTTTAGTTTGATCAAAAGACGCTTGTGTGGCACGGTATCAAACGCTTTTCTGAAATCGAGATAAATAATATTAGAAGGAACTCGCTCGTCGTAATTTGGTGAGAAGACATAATTATAAAATTCCAACAGATTTGTGAGACAAGATCTGTTGTTTCGAAAGCCATGTTGAGTGTTTTAAATCAGATTGTGATTATCCAGGAAAGATGTAATTTTATCTTTGATAATTTTTTCAAGAATTTTGATAACTACCGAAGTAAGACTGATGGGTCTATAATTACCAGCTTCGCATTTGTTACCTTTCTTGAATATCGGTGTGACATTTGCACATTTCCAAAGACTTGGCACTGATCTTTCCTGAAGGGATTTGTTAAAGAGTAATTTCAAGGGTAGCAAAAGTTCATCTTGGCACACTAGTAATAATCTCGCTGATAATTGATCGGTACCTGTACTTTTATTTGGGTCTAAGTTTCTTAAATATTTAACTATATGGCTTTCAGTTATTTCATCAATTTTAAACATTTCATTTTCGGATCTTCTAAACATGTAATTTACAATCGGCAGTGACGATATATCTTCGGTGATAAACACGCTATGGAAAAAGGTATTTAGAATTTTAGCCATATTTTTACAATCACTCACAAGTCTGTTGTTAACATCTTTTATAGGGCTAACTTTATCTTTTACAGTTTTCTTACTACGTATGTACTGATAGAACTTTTTAGGATTTGTTTTCGATTGCTGCGATATACTAATTTCAAGGTTATGTTTCGCATTTTTAATTACCTTCTCACAGTGCCTTTTGGTAGCAATGTAGTGCATGAAGTCATCATCTGATTTAGAGGAGGAGGAGGAGGAGGAGGAGGAGGAGGAGGAGGAGGAGGAGGAGGAGGAGGAGGAGGAGGAGGAACACATAGGAACACATAGGAAGAACAAACAGCAACAGGCCTACTGGCCCTTACGAGGCTGTTTGTGATAAACTAGACTACACTATCTAATCTGGGATGAAGGATACAGGATAGTAAGGGTGAGGGATTTTCCCACCAGCCACGACTGGCAGGAGAGGAAGGCCAACCATGCAATATAAGTAAAAATAAATAAATAAATGCGTGGAATTAGATTAGACTAGCCTATTACTACTGTCACTAACACTACTACCAGGCAAGCGATGTCAGGCCCCTAGCGACGTCCTTCCGAATCGAGACTTTGTAATTACTGTACATTAGAAGGAACTTGCTCAAAGTTTACTATGTTGACGAATAATGTTTTAGTTGCGGATTGGCTTCTAAGTATTTGTCCAGTCTATTTTTGAATGTATTAATTGTTTTACTGTCGACGACATTGGCGGGCAGGGAAGTTCCAAACGTTAACGATCCGATTGAAAAAGAAATGTTTGGCTTCGTTTGATGTGAATCTTTTACCAGTAATCTTAAAAGTATGACGTCTTCTTGTTATATTTGATCGATCAAAAGTTATGTAATCTTCTGCATTGATATTATCAAATCCTTTAATTATCTTGAACAGGAGGAGGAGGAGGAGGAGGAGGAGGAGGAGGAGGAGTACAAAGAAAGAACAGACAATAATAATCTTACTGGACCAAACGAGGCTGTCCGTTTGGCTACACTAGTACTATAATATCTACTTAATAGAGACAAAAGGACAGCAAAGTGGAAGGTTCCGCCCTACCCACTCCTCCCTCCAGCCGAAGCTGGCGGGAAGAGGAAGTGATAACATGTAGCAGGAGGAGGAGGAGGAGGAGGAGGAGGAGGAGGAGGAGGAGGAGGAGGAGGAGGTGGAGGAGAAGGAGGAGGAGGAAAAAAAACTACTTTAGTCAACATTGAATCACAAATAAATAAAATGTATTAATATATGGCAAACTATTATCAAAGAAAATCATGTTAACTCCAACCTGGAAGCTTAGCTCTGCTCTCTTGTGGAACGGAAAAAAAACAACCTCTATATTTTCGTCACCTCAGTTTTGCAAGTACGTTAAAAGTTACCTTCCTCAATCTCTTGAGTAAAATGGTTAAGAATATGAAGATGAAGAACATGACGCCAGTTACCGAGAGTTTTACCGAGCATTCCATGGAGCCCGAGAAGACAGTGAAAGAGGACCCCAGCAGCACTTCAACCAACGCCACCATGAAGACAATAAAGAAGAAGCACCTCAAGATGGGGAAGGTCCTGGGGGAAGGTCAGTACGGCGTGGTGCACAGAGGGTGGCTGGCTCTCTCCCGGGACAGGATCGTGAAGGTGGCCATCAAGAAGCCCCTGGACGATCCTCAGCTCATTGCGAAAACCTCTGAGGAGGCGGAGCTACTCCGGGAGGTGGAGGGCGAAGCTGGCGTTCCCCGGCTTTACAGGGTAACGACTGACTCTCCTCCCTCCTTGGTGATGGAGCTGTGCCCGGGAGAGCCGCTAGAAGACTGCCTAAGGAGAGGAGAGGTGCGCTCCTGTCTGCTGGCCCTCGTGCAGGTGAGCGGCATTTGCGGCGCCTGCATGCCAGGGGAGTCACCCACGGTGACATCCACGAAAGGAACGTGTTGGTGGACGCGTCCAACGAGGGGGACGTGCGTGCCTTCCTGCTGGACTTTGGTCTGGCTAAGCGGGACACTGACCGCCTCCAGCAGGAGTCCGATGCCATTGACATTGTGGCTACTGCGCTGGAGGTCATCCCCGACGTCGAGCACCTCTCTGACCTCAGGTGGAGGCTTAACATGAGCTCTGACCTAGACAAGATCACCGCTCTGCGGAACCATGCTCTGGAAGATGGTGACCTGTCCGTGTGAGTCTGGGGGAATGGAATGGAATGGAAAGGACCGAAACATTTATAAACAAACTGTGTAGTGATGAAAAAAAGGACCTGAGAAGAAGGCCTTCAGTGTATAAAAAGTGCAGTGAAAATATGAAAATAAAAGTTGAAAAATCATGAAAAATCATAAGAAAATAAAAAGAAAAGAAATTAAAAGAAAAACAGAAAAAACGAAAAGTGTAGTGATGGAAAAAAGGACCTGTGAAGAAGGCCTTCAGTGTTTAAAAAGTGTAGTGAAAATATGAAAATAAAAGGTGAAAAATAATTAAAAATATTAAAAAAATAAAAAGAAAAGAAATGAAAAGAAAAACAGAAAAAAACGACAAGTATAGTGATGAAAAAAAGGACCTGTGAAGAAGGCCTTCAGTGTTTAAAAAGTGTAGTGAAAGTATGAAAATAAAAGTTGAAAAAGATAAAGAAAAATAATTAGAAAAGAAAAAAGAAAAGCAAAGAGCACATAAAAAACCGACCAGTGTAGTCATGAAAAAAAGGACCAGTGAAGAAGGCCTTAAGTGTAGTGAAAGTGCTTGAAAATTGCATTGATACATGAATATTTGAAGAAAAAAAAAGAAGTATGATAAAGTTGAAAAAGAAAATAGTTAGAAAAATAAAAAGAAAAGAAATGTGAAAATAGAAACAGAAGCTTATAAGTGCTTGAAAATTGTAATGATACTTAACATTTTGAAAAATTATGTGAATAAGCTAAAAAAAAGAAAAAGAAAAAGAATATAACAATAGAAAAACGACAAGTGTAATGATGAAACAATGGACCTGTGCACGAGGCATTATGTGTAAAAAAAAGTGTGTAAAAGTGTGTGAACAACATTCTTGCAGTTACATGTAACATTACTTTTTGTCTGTTGTAAACTATATATGTATGTGTGTTGTGTGTGTGTGTGTGTGTGTGTGTGTGTGTGTGTGTGTGTGTGTGTGTGTGTGTGTGTGTGTGTGTGTGTGTGTGTGTGTGTGTGTGTGTGTGTGTGTGTGTGTGTGTGTGTCTCTTTCCTTATGTAATTAGTTTAGTGATGAAATGTATTGTTTTAGTTGTTAATATAATCATTGTGTTGATGTAAGTAATTGTTCGAATGTTTATATATAACTTTATGTAACTATTTTGTTGATGAAACTATTTGTTCTAATGTTTCAGTGTAATTATCTTATTGATGTAATGAATTGTTATAGGTCTTTAATGTAATAATTTTATTGACGAAAATAAACTAATATCTCCTCCTGATCCCTCCTGATTTTTCTCTCTCCTCCTTTTTATCTTTAGCTTTTTCTATCTTTCCTCCTTCCTATCTTTCCTCCTTTCTATCCCTCTCTCACTTCTATCTGTCCAAAACTTCTATCTCTACCTCTGCATCAACTCCTGTTAGTGTCTGTTCTTCCTTTGTAATCTCCTCTCCTCTCTTCTCTTCTCTTCTCTTCTCTTCTCTTCTCTTCTCTTCTCTTCTCTTCGCTTATCTACTCACTTCTCTTCTCTTCTATTCACTCTTCTCTTCTCTTCCCTTATCTCTTCTCTTCTCTTCTCTTCGCTTATCTACTCACTTCTCTTCTCTTCTATTCACTCTTCTCTTCTCTTCCCTTATCTCTTCTCTTCTCTTCTCTTCTCTTCTCTTCTCTTCTCTTCTCTTCTCTTCGCTTATCTACTCACTTCTCTTCTCTTCTATTCACTCTTCTCTTCTCTTCCTTTATCTCTTCTCTTCTCTTCTCTTCTCTTCTCTTCTCTTCTCTTCTCTTCGCTTATCTACTCACTTCTCTTCTCTTCTATTCACTCTTCTCTTCTCTTCCTTTATCTCTTCTCTTCTTTTCAATTCTCTTCTCTTCTCTTCTCTCTCCTCATCCCTATTCTCTTCTCTCTTTTATCTTCTCTAATCTCTTCACTTCTCTTCTCTTTTCCTCGTTTTTTCTCTCCTCTCCTCTCCTCTCCTCTCCTCACACTTCACCTTACCTAACCTCCTCTCACCTCATCTCACCTCCTCTCACCTCACCTCACCTCACCTTCTCTCACCTCACCTCACCTTCTCTCACCTCACCTCACCTGACTTCACCTCCTCTCACCTCCTCTCCTCTCACCTCACCTGACCTCCTCTCACCTCTCCTTCCCTCACCTCTCCTCCCCTCCCCTCCCCTCCCCTCCCCTCTCCTTCCCTCACCTCCTCTCACCTTAACTCACCTCCTCTCACATCCCCTCTCCACACCTCATCTCACATCATCTCCCCTCCCCTCACCTCCTCTCATCTAACCTCACCTCCTATCACCTCACCTTACCTCCTCTCTCCTCACCTCACCACATCTCATCTAACCTCATCTCATCTCATCACCTCACCTCATCTCATCTCACCTCACCTCCTCTCATCTCACCTCACCTCAACTCCTCTCATCTCATCTTCTCTCACCTCACCTCACCTCACCTCACCTCACCTCCTGTCACCTCACCCCACCTCCTCTTATATCACCTGACCTCACCTAACCTCACCTCCTCTCACCTCACTTAACCTCACCTCACCTCACCTCACCTCACCTCCTCTCACCTCACCTCACCTCACCTCACCTCACCTCACCTCCTCTCACCTCACCTCACCTCACCTCGCCCCACCTCGTCTCTCCTCAACTCACCTCTTCTCACCTGACTTGAACTCCTCTTACCTCACCTCATCTCGGTTCACCTCCTCTCAAATCACTTTACCTCACCTCACCACAACTCCTCTCACCTTACCTCACCTCAGCTAACCTCCTCTCACCTCACTTCATCTCACTTTCTCTCACCTTACCTAACCTCATCTCGGTTCACATCCTCTCAAATTACCTCACCTCACCTTACCTTCCCTCACCTCCTCTCACCTAACCTCACTTAACCTCCTTCTCACCTCACCTCCTCTCATTTCAGCTCACCTTGTATCATCTCACCTCATCTCACCTCCTCTTCTCTCACCTCACCACACCTCACCTCCTCTAATCTCCATTCCTCTCACCTCACCTCCTGTTAACTCGCCTCACCTCACCTTCTGTCACCTAACCTCACCACCTCTCACCTCACCTCACCCTACCTCACCGACCCTCCTCTCATCTCACCTCACCTCCTCTCACCTCACCTCACCTCCTCTCACCTCACTCCCTCTCTCCTCACCTATTTTCACCTCAACTTCTCTCACCTCACCTCCTCTCATTTCAGCTCACCTTGTATCACCTTACCTTATCTCACCTCCTCTTCTCTCACCTCACCTCACCTCACCTTCTCTAACTTCAATTCCTCTCATCACACCTCCTGTCACCTCGCCTCACCTCACCTCCTGTCACCTCACCTCACCTTCTCTCACCTCACCTCACCCTACCTCACCTTCTCTCATCTCATCTCACCTCACCTCACAACCTCTCACCTCACCTCACTTCACCTCCTCTCACATCATCTCACATCACCTCATCACCTCTCACCACACATCACCTCACCTTACCTCACATCACCACCTCTCACCTCACATCCTCTCACCTCATCTCATTTCACCTCACATCACCTCCTCTCACCTCACCTCAACTCACCTCACCTCACCTCCCATCACCTCACCACCTCTCACCTCACATTCCCACCTCACCTCCTCTCACCTCATCTCACCTCACCTCACATCACCTCCTCTCACTTCAACTCAACTCACCTCATCTCCCCTCTCATCACCTCACCTCACCTTACCTCCTTCTCTCCTCACCTCACCTCACCTCACCTCACCTCACCTCACCTCCTCTCTCCACACTTCACCTCACCTCACCTCACCTCAACTCACCACCTCTCACCTCACATCCTCTCACCTCACATCCTCTCACCTCACATCCTTTCACCTCACATCCTCTCACCTCATCTCACCTCACCTCACATCACCTCCTCTCACCTCACCTCAACTCACTTCATCTCACCTCACCTCCCCTCACCTCACCACCTCTCACCTCACATCCTCTCACTTCACCTCCTATCACCTCACCTCATATTACCTCCTCTGACCTCACCTCAACTCACCTCACCTCACCTCCCCTCACTTCACCTCACCTCACCTTACCTCCTCTCACCTCACCTCATCTCCTCTCACCTCATATCCTCATATCTCACCTACCGTCACCACTTATCCCCTCTTCTCACCTCAACTCATCTCCTCTCACCTTACCTCACCTTCTCTCACCTCACCCCACCGCCTCTTACCTCATCACACCTCACCTCACCTCCTTTCAACTCACCTCCTCTCAACTCACCTCCCACCTCAACTCACCCAACCTCATCTCAACTCACCTCCTCTCACCTCATCTCTCACGTCACCTCACGTCACCTCACTCCACCACACCAAACCTCACTTCTTCTAACCTCCTCTCACCTCACTTCTTCCTACCTCCCCTCACCATATCTCCTCTCACCTCACCTCACACCCTCTCACCTCACCTTTTCTCCTCTCACCTCACCTCACCTCCTCTCACCTCACCTTTTCTCCTCTTACCTCACCTCACCTCCTCTCACACACCTCACCTCATTTCCCCTCACCTAACCTCACCTCACTTCCTCTCACCGCACCTCACCTCATCTCACTTCCTCTCACTTCACCTCCTTTCATTTCCTCTCACCTCACCTCCTCTCAACTCATCTCACCTCACCTCACCTCCTCTCACCCAATCTCATTTCACCTCACCTTACCTCTTCTCACCTCACCTCACCTCACCTTACCTCACATCACCTCACCTCACTTCACCTCTCCTCTCCTCACTTCACACCTCACCTAATCTCACCTTACCTCACCTCCTCTCACCTCACCTCCTCTCATCTCATCTCACCTCACCTTCTATCACGTCACCTCACCTGACTTTACCTCCTCTCATCTCACCTCACCTCCTCTCAACTCATCTCACCTCACCTCACCTCCTCTCACCCCATCTCATTTCACCTCACCTCCCCTCTCCTCCCCTCTCCTTCCCTCTCCTCACCTCACCTCCTCTCACCCCATCTCATTTCACCTCACCTCCCCTCCCCTCCCCTCTCCTTCCCTCTCCTCACCTCACCTCAACTCACCTGCTCTCACATCCCCTACCCTTAACTCATCTCACCTCATCTCCCCTCCCCTCACCTCCTCTCACCTCTCCTTACCTCCTCTCATCTCATCTCACCACATCTCATCTAACCTCACCTTACCTCACCTCACTTCCTCTCATCTCATCTCACCTCATGTCATCTAATCTCATCTCATCTCATCTCATCTCACCTCACCTCCTCTCACCTCCTCATACATCACCTCACATCCTTTCACCTCACTACACCTCACATCCTCTCACCTCACCCCACCTCCTCTTATCTCACCTCGCTTCACCTCATCTCACCTCCTCTCTCCTCACCTCACCTCACCTCACCTCACTTCACCTCACCCCACCTCCTCTCTCCTCACCTCACCTCCTTTCACCTCACTTGAACTCCTCTTACCTCACCTCTTCTCGGTTCACCTCTCAAATTACCTCACCTCACCTCTCCACACCTCCTCTCACCTTACCTCATCTCACCTCACCTCCTCTCACTTCACCTCATCTCACCTTCTCTCACCTTCCCTCACCTCCTATCACCTCACCTCATCTCACCTTCTCTCACCTTCCCTCACCTCATCTCGGTTCACATCCTCTCAAATCACCTGACATCACTTTACCTCACCTAACCATCTCTCACCTTACTTTACCTGACCTCACTTAGCCTCCTCCCCTCTCACCTCACCTCCTCTCATTTCAGCTCACCTTGTATCACCTCACCTTATCTCACCTCCTCTTCTTTCACCTCACTTAATCTCACCTCCTCTAACCTCCATTCCTCTCACCTCACCTCCTGTCATGTCGCCTCACCTCACCTCCTGTCACCTCACCTCACCTCCTCTCATCTCACCTCACCTCATCTCACCTCACCATCTCTCATCTCACATCCTCTCACCTCACCTCATCTCACCTCACCTCACATAATTTCCTCTCACCTCACCTCAACTCACCTCACCTCACCTCCTCTCACCTCACCTTTTTTTCTCTTACTTCACTTCACCTCCTCGCACACACCTCACCTCATTTCCTCTCCCCTAACCTCACCTCACTTCCTCTCACCGCACCTCACCTCATCTCACCTTCTCTCACCTCATTTCTTTTCATCTCCTCTCACCTCACCTCCTCTCACCTCACCTCACCTCACCTCACCTCACCTCTCTTCGTCTCACCGTATCTCACCTAACCTCACCTCCTTTCATCTCCTCTCACCTCACCTCCTCACACCTCCTCTCACCTAACTTACTCTCACCTCACATGACCATTTCTGACCTCACATCACCTCACCTCCTCAAACCTTACCTCACCTCATCTTATCTCACCTCTTTTCACGTTCCCTCATCTTACCTCACTTCATCCCCTCTCATCTCACCTCACCTCCTCTCACCTTAACTCCTCTCAATTAACCTCCTCAACTCACACCTCACCTCGTCTAACCTTATCTCACCTCACTTCACCTTACCTCCTTATCTCACTTCACTTAACCATATCTCCTCTCACCTCACCTCACCTCACTTCACCTCCTCGCTCCTCACCTCACCTCACCTCTTCTTACCTAACTTCACCTTGTATCACCTCACCTCATCTTACCTCATCTCCTCTCATCTCACCTCATCTCACCTCACCTCCTGTAACCTTACTTCATCTCACCTCACCTGCTCTCACCTTGCCTCACCTCACCTAACCTCTTTTCATATCACCTCACTAATTGAGGTTTTTAAAATTTTCCATGGTTTTGATAATATTAACATAAACAACTATGTAACTACCGATCTCACAAGCTCCACCCGTAACAATGGCTTCAAGATCATTGGTAAGCGTTTTAGATCGAATGAAGCGAAGAACTTTTTCTTCAATAGAATCGTAAATGTTTGGAATTCTCTCCCAGCACAAATAGTTAACAATATTACAATTGAATCATTTAAGAAAAAACTCGATAAGCACTTAGCATCCGTTCACCAAGTCGAATATTTCATTACTGCGTTAATATATATATATTTTTTTTAGCATAGATTACTCCTTGTTTTTATTTCTTTCCTATACAAATTCCATGTTAGTTTTTCCATACTACATGGTATCACTTCCTCTTCCGGCCAGCTTCGGCTGGAGGGAGGGGTGGGTGGGGAGGAGCCTTCCACTTTCCTGTCATTTTGTCTCTATCAAGTAGATACTATAGTAGTAGTAGTGTAGCTAAACAGTCAGCCTCGTTTGATCCAGTAAGACTGTTGTTGTCTGTTCTTCCTTTGTACTCCTTTGTACTCCTCCTCCTGCTTCACAGGCTCTTCACTCTCATCGCCGAAATCATTATTTTCCTGTTCACTCTCCTTCCCACGCTGCCTCACGGTACTCTTGACGGTGCAGGTGACGTAGTGGCCCAGAATGCACTGGTCACACTCCCCGAAGCAGAAAACGTCATTGTAATCATCTTCCACGTCAGAGAGGTAGTGGCACATCCTCGCGTCGTCAGAGAACTCAAGACTCGCGTGGGATCTGTTGTCTGGGATGTAGATTTCTTCAGCCTCTTTTTCCTCATCGCTGGAGTCAATTTGTTCGTACTTCTTGGATGTGAATATCTCGCCTTGTTAACATTGTGATCCTCCTTCAGTGCATCTTTAAGCGTCTTGTTGCCGCCGTAGATCACTTCCAGAGTAGTGAGCAATCCTTCGTGGACCTGTGCGTCCCACGTGACAACAGTGTTAAAGATTTGCTTCACCATCTTACGCTCTTAAATCCGCCTCTTCTTCTTCTGGTTTTCATCCTCTTCAGTTTTCTCTTTATTCTCATGAATTTCAACAGATTCTTTTCCGTCACCTTTATTCTTTCTTTGCGTATATTCAGAACTTTCATCACTGGAGTCATCGTCACTTGGTCTTTCCTCGTCATCTTCAAAACTATCATCCATGCAGTCTCCATACATCTCCTTGTCCTGTACTTTTTCAAAGTGAATCAGCGTGTTCAGTCCTTTCTTGAAGTGACGATGTATGATGCCCTGCATGGCGTAGTGCACCTTACGCATCATCACCTCCTGTTCCTTGTGGCTCTTTCCCTGCAGACGGAAGTACATGCGCCGCAGGAAGGCTCTGATGATGTACGTCACGTGCTGCATCACCATTCTGTTGGGGAAGGCAAGCCGCCCCAGCATGTCTTCGTGTGCCTTTCCCGGCTTATTCAGGTGGGTTATAGCTAGGACGAATTTCTTGGAGCACGTGGTCTGCAAGGACGTGTACTCAGCCCTGTCTAGCTCAAAGTTACTGGCAGGAGGATCGGGTTTGGCCAAGCACTAGTATTGTGCTGCCTCGGGCGTGGCTTCAACACCCTTCATCACTGCACTCCAAGCCTGCTCATCAAAGCAGCAGTGTTTGTGGAGCCACTCCTGCACGTAGTCAGTCTTAGAAAGTTCCCACTTCCATTCATCCTCGTCCTCCTCAGAGTTACACACATTTGCTAGAGGTTTATCTTCCAAAACCTCATTCAAGTCTGATTTCTTGTAACACTCCCACATTTGAACATTTTCCTCTTCCATGTCACACTCAACACACCGGCACTGAGTCTCACCCTCCGCTTCCATCTGTACACGAGCCTTGGTTTTCTTCACTTTAAGCTGATGAAGAGCGTCCAACCGTCTCTTCTTGGCACGGGTGGCTCGAATCTCCCGAACCTGGACAGCTCGACTCATGTTTGTATCATCTTGATCCAATGTATAGGGGGCTGCGTTGCCCTCCTTAAGGGGCTTTATGCTCCATATTGTGTGAAACATTTATGTTTTATTACCGAAATCTACGAAATGCTATACCATAGGTGAAGATTTTAACGTATTATATTTTTGATGAACAACCGGTTTAAACCAGATCAACCAGCTTGAAGGCAGCGGCGGAGCCTTCAAAACGGCGGCATGTTGGAGCTACGATAACATTACCTCGCCCTTAATAGCATCATGGGTAAGATTCACTATGTTTACACACACAAAGGTAATAGTAGAAGTAAAACTAATAGTAATAATTATACTAACGATAATAATAAAAAATAATGAAAATGAAAATAATAATGATAATGATGATAATAATAATCATTATAGTAATAAAAATAATAGTAATAATGATGATAATAATAATAATTATTACAATAATAATAGGGTCACGCCCCACACATCGCCTGCACCGTGCCCGGACAGATGGCCGACGGACATTTCACCGACGGACATTTGGCCGAACGGACATTTGGCCGACGGACATTTGGCCGAACGGACATTTGGCCGACAGACATTTCACCGACGGACATTTCACCGATGGACATTTCACCGACGGAAATTTGGCCGAACGGACATTTGGCCGACGGACATTTGGCCGACAGACATTTGGCCGAAAGGACACTTGGCAGAACATACACGTAGAGAAGCCTCGACTTAAAACTTCGAATCCCCAAACAAGCTCTGACGTTACTTACTCGCTGGTTCGCCACAAGTAACAGAAGACGAAGTTATTCAAA
>JAXIVD010000505.1:100000-117500 GCA_036785275.1 Cancer borealis | reverse complement strand
ATTAAATGGAAAAAAAATTTAAAAAATCTTAATAAACGAACACAGTGAGGAAGAGAAGACCAAGAGGAGAAAAAAGAGAAGGAAGAAGAGGAGAAAGAGGAAGAAGAAGAGAAGGAGGAGGAGGAGAAGGAGGAGGAGGAGGAGGAGGAGGAGGAGGAGGAGGAGGAGGAGGAGGAGGAGGAGGAGGAGGAGGAGGAGGAGGAGGAGGAGGAGGAGGAGGAGGAGGAGGAGGAGGAGGAAGAGGAGGAGGAGGAAGAGGAGGAAGAGGAGGAGGAGGAGGAGGAGGAGGAGGAGTACATAGGTGTACATAGGAGAGACGAGTGACAGGAGGCCTTGCGACCTATGGCGAGGTCACTCGTTTAACTACGCTATAAGACTGAGATATTATAGAGCAAGAGGTAAGGATAGAACAGATGAAGGCTCCTCCCCAACCACCAGTCCCTCCGGCGTTACCCGGCAGGAAAAAGAACGAAGAAAAAACACCTCGTTTGTTGAAAGAGACAAACGAGGAAATTTTATATAGGTGTGATGCCTCCAATTTAATCTCAAATAGGCCTACTGAATGTACCTTTTTGTTTTGTTTAGTCTGCCCTTAGATCCTGTATTCCCAAGGGGATACTGCATTATATAAATGTTTTTACTCACACATCATTCATATTATATTAATGTTTATATTAGAATTGTTTCTCCAAGCTTTCAAATCCTATGCAGTCAACCCCTCCCACCAGACAGTTTTCTATGGAAAGAAATTAGTATCATAATCTAATCACTATTAATAGTCATTAACTTGTCAAAATGCTCTCCATAGTCTAATATAATTAACCTACTTAGTTATCTTCCCACAAAACTTTGTTAAGAATGACGTAATATTGCATCATATGAGGTGATCATGCCCCGGGGCTCGTCGACGTGCAAAAAGTCACGTAGACAAAAATTTTCCCCTATATAGTAATCCAGAGATCAGGTTCAATAGATATCTAAATGTCACTTATTTAGCGTCAAAATTAATTTCCTATAAACTGATAACTATTTCACGTCTCAATAATCAATTAATAATAAGATCAAAGGAGGAATATCCTCGAAACCCCCCCCTTCCCCCTTCTCATCTCCCGCCTTTTTCCCAGAGAGCGTCACTCGGTGTTCAACGTTGATTGCGTTCACAGGTGAGTGATATCGCTCTCGGAATCCCTCAATATTTGTGAAATTCAATGCCTCTCACCATTAATATATAATCCATAATCTTCCCCAGTAACCTGACAATATATATAAACCCCTATTGAGATCTATTATAAGTGGATAATATCAATTTCCTTCTCTTAAAGAAGGACAACGTGGTTTCAAAACCGCATGGTCCCCTATTTCCCTACAAAATATTTCATGGTGTACAATATATATTTTTCACGGTCATTTCTATGTTATTGTGACTGTGTATTAACTTCTGAGTTAAGGAAGTGAATTATACGGACTCGGTGTTCAACGTTGATTGCGTTCACAGGGAAAGAATGCCTCCACGACAGTTACACCAATTTCTCATTTACTTTCTTTTGTTTTTGTAGTTAAATGAACCGCTAGAAGCCACTGCCAAATTTCCAAGTTAAGCTTTAGGAAACTATGTGTCACGTAAGACGGTCTGATAGACCCAGCCCATGTATTCAGGAATAGGAATCGCGTATTCCTACTTAGTGAGGAAGAATTATACTATGTATGCATAAACAGAAACATTGAGATCACCTTATTTTCGGAAATCCCCTGAGAAAAGGTTCTTTAACTGTTCTCAGGCCCAGTTACAAAATTATAACATTTTTAAGGTGATATTTTTCAGGGAAGGGAGTCAAGGGTATAATGTGTAATGTGTGAAGAGTTTGGTATCTCGAGGTGAGATAAGTATTGCCAACTCTGTATTTATTTTCTTTTTGAGGAAGATGATGTTTTTCTGCCATGAGCCATTAAGTTGTCTGATACTATAACTAAGCCGTGTTTCTAAGACTCAGTGATCAGCCTGTGATATTCAAAGTATACATTAAATAAATAACTCAAGAAAAATCTGAGAAAGTGATTCTGTGTTAATACTAACCTCCGTTGGTGTGGTAAGGTTAATAGGGAGGTGCTCAACACTCTTGAAAAAGGATATGAAACAAATCCACGAATCCATGTGCCTTATTGAAACTCAGTCCACTCTACCAAATAAATAAATTGTTAAATCAGTTCCCCTTTTCTTTTCATTGGTCGCCTATATTTCCTTGGTAGTAATTATTTTCTCTTTCGAATATTTTAACTTCCCTTTAGGAAGAAATTAAATTCCCTGAGAATCCCCTAATTCTCATTAAACCTTTGGGGGTGGTGGCAGCTTTCTTTTCTTAATATTCAGGGAAATATCCAACATCAGGGACCATTAATAAATATAATTAATCAAAGTAAATATCTTTTTAATTGCCATGAGAGTTCCCCATTCGAAGTTAATTTAATGACAAGGCACCACACTGGTGGTCCTTCAGCAGTGAAGTGAAAGTAAAACAAATTAATTAGGTAAGGAAATTAATCAAGCAATAACATCATTTAAATAAATAACGTACCTCAGAACCCGAACTGCCTCAGCCCTCCCCCGGGCACCACATAGGAAAGATGGAAAAATAGAATGGCTAATCTAAATCAATCTAACACTACCGCGGGACAAAATTTAAAAGTCGAATTCCTTATAATACTTGTCTAATCGATTTTTAAAGGTGACAATCGTGTTAGCTTGATCTATAGATGCTGGTAGTTTATTCCAAAAGTCAATTACCCGTATATTAAATTTTTTTTTCTCGCAAATCGGTATTGAAACGTTGTCCTTTAATCTTTAAGCCATTATTTCGCGTTATCAGTTGTGATGAGAGCTCGAAGAAATGTTCAAGGTTTATGTGATCTCTATTCTTTAGTATCTTGAAGGTTTCAATCAGATCACCTCTGATTCGACGGTCTTTTAAGGAAAACATATCTAATCTTTTCAGACGCTCTTCATAAGACAAGCCACGAAGGCCCGGAACTAGTTTAGTTGCTCGTCTTTGCACGCTCTCTAGTTTATTTTCATCTTTTAGATAGCACAGCGACCAAAACTGAACTGCATATTCTAAGTGGAGTCTCACTAACGAAGTATAAAGACGCGTTATGACTTCCGGATTCTTACATTGAAAATTACGAGCAATAAATCCAAGAATAATGTTAGCTTTTCGACTAGCAGCCAAACATTGTATGCCATTCTTCAAATCACTTTTTACTAGTACTCCTAGATCCTTTTCTTCTTCAATTTTCATTAAATTTTGTGACTGTAATTTATAATTATGCTTTCGATTATTGAAACCAACGCGCATTACTTTACATTTATCTTTATTAAACTTCAAAAGCCATTTATCACTCTAGGTACTTAAGTTGTCTAAATCCTGCTGTATGACCTTACAGTCGCCAATCGTGAGTGTTTTACCACCTATTTTGGTATCGTCAGCGGACTTGAATATTTTAGTAGTAATGCCGCAGTCTAAATCATTTATATATATCAAGAGGAGTAAAGGACCCAAAACAGACCCCTGTGGAACTCCACTAGAAACATGAAGCCAATCGGAGGCTTCACCATTAATCACAACTCGCTGCTTCCGATCCATTAGCCAGCTATCTATCCACGTACACAACTGATCTCCCATTCCGTGAGTTTTAGTTTGATCAAAAGACGCTTGTGTGGCACGGTATCAAACGCTTTTCTGAAATCGAGATAAATAATATCAGAAGGAACTCGCTCGTCGTAATTTGAGAGGACATAATTATAAAATTCCAACAGATTTGAGAGACAAGATCTGTTGTTTCGAAAGCCATGTTGAGTGTTTAAAATCAGATTGTGATTATCTAGGAAAGATGTAATTTTATCTCCGATAATTTTTTCAAGAATTTTGATAACTACCGAAGTAAGACTGATGGGTCTATAATTACCAGCTTCGCATTTGTTACCTTTCTTGAATATCGGTGTGACATTTGCACATTTCCAAAGACTTGGCACTGATCTTTCCTGAAGGGATTTGTTAAAGAGTAATTTCAAGGGTAGCAAAAGTTCATCTTGGCACTCTAGTAATAATCTCGCTGATAATTGATCAGCACCTGTACTTTTATTTGGGTCTAAGTTTCTTAAATATTTAACTATATGGCTTTCAGTTATTTAATCAATTTTAAACATTTCATTTTCGGATCTTCTAAACATGTAATTTACAATCGGCAGTGACGATATATCTTCGGTGATAAACACGCTATGGGAAAAGGTATTTAGAATTTAAGCCATATTTTTACAATCACTCACAAGTCTGTTGTTAACATCTTTTATAGAGCCAACTTTATCTTTTACAGTTTTCTTACTACGTATGTACTGATAGAACTTTTTAGGATTTGTTTTCGATTGCTGCGATATACTAATTTCAAGGTTATGTTTCGCATTTTTAATTACCTTCTCACAGTGCCTTTTGGTAGCAATGTAGTGTATGAAGTCATCATCTGATTTAGAGGAGGAGGAGGAGGAGGAGGAGGAGGAGTACAAAGGAGTACAAAGAAAGAACAGACAATAATAGTCTTACTGGACCAAACGAGGCTGTCTGTTTGGCTACACTACTACTATAATATCTACTTGATAGAGACAAAAGGACAGCAAAGTGGAAGGCTCCGCCATACCCACTTCTCCCTCCAGCCGAAGCTGGCGGAAAGAGGAAGTGATAACATGTAGCAGGAGGAGGAGGAGGAGGAAGAAAAAAAACTACTTTAGTCAACATTGAATCACAAATAAATAAAATGTATTATATTATGGCAAACTAGTCTGGTACTTACATACGATATTATAAAAGAAAATCATGTTAGCTCCAACCTGGAAGCTTAGCTCTACTCCCTTTTGGAACGGAAAAAAAACAACCTCTATATTTTCGTCACCTCAGTTTTGCAAGTACGTTAAAAGTTACCTTCCTCAATCTCTTGAGTAAAATGGTTAAGAATATGAAGATGAAGAACATGACGCCAGTTACCGAGAGTTTTACCGAGCATTCCATGGAGCCCGAGAAGACAGTGAAAGAGGACCCCAGCAGCACTTCAACCAACGGCACCATGAAGACAATAAAGAAAAAGCACCTCAAGATGGGGAAGGTCCTGGGGGAAGGTCAGTACGGCGTGGTGCACAGAGGGCGGCTGGCTCTCTCCCGGGACAGGATCGTGAAGGTGGCCATCAAGAAGCCCCTGGACGATCCTGAGCTCATTGCGAAAACCTCTGAGGAGGCGGAGCTACTCCGGGAGGTGGAAGGCGAGGCTGGCGTTCCCCGGCTTTACGGGGTGACGACTGACTCTCCTCCCTCCTTGGTGATGGAGCTGTGCCCGGGAGAGCCGCTGGAAGACTGCCTAAGGAGAGGAGAGGTGCGCTCCTGTCTGCTGGCCCTCGTGCAGGTGTGCGGCATTGTGCGGCGCCTGCATGCCAGGGGCGTCACCCACGGTGGCATCCACGAAAGGAACGTGTTGGGGGACGCGTCCAACGAGGGTGACGTGCGTGCGTTCCTGCTGGACTTTGGTCTGGCTAAGAGGGACACTGACCGCCTCCAGCAGGAGTCCGATGTCATTGACATTGTGGCTACTGCGCTGGAGGTCATCCCCCGACGTGGAGGCTCAACATGACCTCTGACCTAGAGAAGGTCACCGCCCTGCTGCACCAGGCCCTGGAAGATGGTGACCTGTCCGTGTGAGTCTGGGGGTGATGAAAAAAAGGATCTGTGAAGAAGGCCTTCAGTGTATAAAAAGTGTAGTGAAAGTAAGAAAATAAAAGTTGAAAAAGAAAATAAAAGAATAAGAAAAGAAAAAGAAAAGAAAAGAGTTAATAGAAAAAAACAACAAGTGTAGTGATGAAAAAAGGACCTGTGAAGAAGGCCATCAGTGTAGTGAAAGTATGAAAATAAAAGTTGAAAAAGAATGAAAAATCATAAGAGAAGTAAAAGAAAAGGAAAGAGTTAATAGAAAAAAACAAGTGTAGTGATGAAAAAAGGACCAGTGAAGAAGGCCTTAAGTGTAGTGAAAGTGCTTGAAAATTGCATTGATACATGAATATTTGAAGAAAAAAAAAAGAAGTATGATAAAGTTGAAAAAGGAAAAAGTTAGAAAAAGAAAAAGAAAAAGAAAGAGAAAATAGAAACAAAAGCTTATAAGTGCCTGAAAATTGTAATGATACTTAACATTTTGAAAAATTATGTGAATAAACTTAAAAAGAAAAAGAAAAAGAGTATAACAATAGAAAAACGACAAGTGTAATGATGAAACAATGGACCTGTGCACGAGGCATTATGTGTAAAAAAAAGTGTGTAAAAGTGTGTGAACAACATTCTTGCAGTTACATGTAACATTACTTTTTGTCTGTTGTAAACTATATATGTATGTGTGTGTGTGTGTGTGTGTGTGTGTGTGTGTGTGTGTGTGTGTGTGTGTGTGTGTGTGTGTGTGTGTGTGTGTGTGTGTGTGTGTCCTTATGTAATTAGTTTAGTGATGAAATGTATTGTTTTAGTTGTTAATATAATCATTGTGTTGATGTAAGTAATTGTTCGAATGTTTATATATAACTTTATGTAACTATTTTGTTGATGAAACTATTTGTTCTAATGTTTCAGTGTAATTATCTTATTGATGTAATTAATTGTTATAGGTCTTTAATGTAATAATTTTATTGACGAAAATAAACTAATATCTCCTCCTGATCCCTCCTGATTTTTCTCTCTCCTCCTTTTTATCTTTAGCTTTTTCTATCTTTCCTCCTTCCTATCTTTCCTCCTTTCTATCCCTCTCTCACTTCTGTCTGTCCAAAACTTCTATCTCTACCTCTGCATCAACTCCTGTTAGTGTCTGTTCTTCCTTTGTAATCTCCTCTCCTCTCTTCTTCTCTTCTCTTCTCTTCTCTTCTCTTCTCTTCTCTTCTCTTCTCTTCGCTTATCTACTCACTTCTCTTCTCTTCTATTCACTCTTCTCTTCTCTTCCCTTATCTCTTCTCTTCTTTTCAATTCTCTTCTCTTCTCTTCCTTTATCTCTTCTCTTCTTTTCAATTCTCTTCTCTTCTCTTCTCTCTCCTCATCCCTATTCTCTTCTCTCTTTTATCTTCTCTAATCTCTTCACTTCTCTTCTCTTTTCCTCGTTTTTTCTCTCCTCTCCTCTCCTCTCCTCTCCTCACATTTCACCTTACCTAACCTCCTCTCACCTCATCTCACCTCCTCTCACCTCACCTCACCTCACCTTCTCTCACCTCACCTCACCTTCTCTCACCTCACCTCACCTGACTTCACCTCCTCTCACCTCCTCTCCTCTCACCTCACCTGACCTCCTCTCACCTCTCCTTCCCTCACCTCTCCTCCCCTCCCCTCCCCTCCCCTCCCCTCTCCTTCCCTCACCTCCTCTCACCTTAACTCACCTCCTCTCACATCCCCTCTCCACACCTCATCTCACATCATCTCCCCTCCCCTCACCTCCTCTCATCTAACCTCACCTCCTATCACCTCACCTTACCTCCTCTCTCCTCACCTCACCACATCTCATCTAACCTCATCTCATCTCATCACCTCACCTCATCTCATCTCACCTCACCTCCTCTCATCTCACCTCACCTCAACTCCTCTCATCTCATCACCTCACCTCACCTCACCTCACCTCACCTCACCTCCTGTCACCTCACCCCACCACCTCTTATATCACCTGACCTCACCTAACCTCACCTCCTCTCACCTCACCTCCTCTCACCTCACCTCACCTCACCTCACCCAACCTCGTCTCTCCTATCTCACCTCTTCTCACCTCACTTAAACTCCTTTTACCTCACCTCATCTCGGTTCACCTCCTCTCAAATCACTTTACCTCACCTCACCACAACTCCTCTCACCTTACCTCACCTCAGCTAACCTCCTCTCACCTCACTTCATCTCACTTTCTCTCATCTTACCTAACCTCATCTCGGTTCACATCCTCTCAAATCACCTCCCCTCACCTCCTCTCACCTCACATCACTTAACCTCCTTCTCACCTCACCTCCTCTCATTTTAGCTCACCTTTTATCATCTCACCTCATCTCACCTCCTCTTCTCTCACCTCACCTCACCTCACCTCCTCTAATCTCAATTCCTCTCACCTCACCTCCTGTCACCTCGCCTCACCTCACCTTCTGTCACCTAACCTCACCACCTCTCACCTCACCTCACCCTACCTCACCGACCCTCCTCTCATCTCACCTCACCTCCTCTCACCTTATCTCACCTCCTCTCTCCTCACCTCCTCTCACCTCGCCTCCTCTAACCTTACCTCACCTCACCTCACTTCACCTCCTCTCACCTCTTCTCACCTCAACTCCTCTCACCTAACCTCCTCTCACCTAACCTCACCTCACTTCACCTCACCTCCTCTCACCTCACCCCCTCTCTCCTCACCTATTTGTGTGTTGGTGGGTGGGGTGGGTGGGGGTTTTGTGGTGGTTGGGTGTGTGGTGGGGGAGGAGGAGAAAGTACTGACGCTGAGTATCTCACCTAACCTCCGCTCACCTAACCTCACCTCACTTCACCTCACCTCCTCTCACCTCACCCCCTCTCTCCTCACCTATTTTCACCTCACCTTCTCCTCACCTCACCTAATCTCACACATCCTCTCACCTCACCTCACCTCACCTCACCTCCTCCCCCCCTCTCCTCTCACCACACCTCACCTCACCTTACCTCACCTCACCACCTTCTCATCTCACTTCACCTCACATCACCTCCTCTCACCTCAACTCAACTCACCTTACCTCACCTCCCTCACCTCACCACCTCTCATCTCATGTTCCCACCTCACCTCCTCTCACATCATTCCACTCACCTCACCTCACCTTACCTTCTTCTCTCCTCACCTCATCTCACCTCACCTCCTCCCTCCACACCCCTCCACACCTCACTTCACCTCACCTTACCTCCTTCTCTCCTCACCTCATCTCACCTCACCTCCTCCCTCCACACCTCACTTCACCTCACCTCAACTCACCTCAACTCACCTCACATCCTCTCACCTCATCTCACCTCACCTCACATCACCTCCTCTCACCTCACCTCAACTCACCTTACCTCACCTCACCTCCCCTCACCTCACCACCTCTCACCTCACATCCTCTCACTTCACCACCTATCACCTCAACTCACATTACCTCCTCTGACCTCACCTCAACTCACCTCACCTCACCTCACCTCACCTCCCCTCCCCTCTCCTCTCCTTCCCTCTCCTCACATCACCTCCTCTCACCTCAACTCACCTGCTCTCACATCCACTACCCTCACCTCATCTCACCTCATCTCTCCTCCCCTCACCTCCTATCACCTAACCTCACCTCCTCTCACCTCACCTTACCTCCTCTCACCTCATCTCACCGCATCTCATCTAACCACATCTCATCTCATCTTCTCTCACCTCACCTCACCTAACCTCACATCACCTCCTCTCACCTCACCTCATCTCACCTCCTCTCCTCTCACCTCACCTCATCTCACCTCCACTAACCTCAATTCATCTCACCTCACCTCCTCTCACCTCACCTCACCTCCCCTCACCTCACCTCTTTTCACCTCACTTCACCACCCCTCACCTCACCCCCTCAATCCTCACCTATTTTCACCTCTCCTTCTCTCACCTCACATCATCTCACTTTATCTCCTCTAACTTCACATCCTCTCACCTCACCTCACCTCCTCTCACCTCACCTCACCTCACCTCAACTCCTCTCACCACACCTCACCTCACCACTTCTCACCACACATTCTCTTACCTCACCTCCTTTCACCTCATCTCACCTCACCTCACATCACCTCCACTCACCTCACCTCAACTCACCTCACCTCACCTCCCCTCACCTCACCACCTCTCACCTCACATCATCTCACCTCACCTCCTCTCACCTAACTTAACCTCACCTTCTCTCACCTCACCTCACCTGACTTCACCTCCTCTCCTCTCACCTCACCTCACCTCCTCTCACCTCATCTCACCTCACCTCACCTCCCTTCCCTTCCCCTCCTCTCTCCTTCCCTTTCCTCACCTCACCTCGTCTCACCTCACCTTACCTCCTCTCACCTCACCTCACCACATTTCATCTAATCTCATCTCATCTCATCTCCTCTCACTTCACCTCATCTAACCTCACCTCATCTCATCTCACCTCATCTCCTCTCACCTCACCTTACCTCACTTTATCTCACCTCAGCTCACCTCACCTCATCTCCTCTACCCTCATCTGACCTCATCTCCTCTCACCTCACTTCACCTCATCTCACCTCACCTCACCTCCTCTCATCTCACCACACCTCACTTCACCTCACCTCCTCTCATTTACTCTCACCTCACCTCAGCTCACCTCACCTCATCTCCTCTACCCTCATCTCTCTTCACCTCACCTCAGCTCCTCATACATCACCTCACATCCTTTCACTTCACTTCACCTCACCTCCTGTCACCTCATCCCACCTCCTCTTATCTCACCTCACCTCCTGTCACTTCGCCTCACCTCACCTACTGTCACCTAACCTCACCTCCACTCACCTCACCTCATCTCACCTCACCTCACCTTTTCTCACCTTATCTCACCTCCTCTCTCCTCATCTCACCTCACCTCATCTCCTCGCACCTCACCTATCCTCACCTCACCTTTTCTCACCTCATCTTACCTCCTCTCACCTCACCTCCTCTAACCTTACCTCACCTCACCTCACTTCACCTCCTTTCACCTCAACTACTGTCACCTTAGGTCATCTCACCTCATCTCACCTCATTTCACCTCACCTCCTCTCACCTCACCTTACATCCTCTTACCTCACCTCATCTCACATCACCTCACCTCACCTCACCTACTCTCACCCACCTCTTCTCACCTTACCTCACCTCCTCTCACCTCATTTCACCTCACCTCATCTCCTCTCACCACACCTCACCTCACCCAACCTCACCTCACCACCTCGATCCTCACATCCTCTCACCTCATCTCACTTCACCTCACATCACCTCCTCTCACCTCACCTCAACTCACCTCCCCTCACCTCACCACCTCTCTCTTCACAATCTCTCACCTCACCTCTTCTCACTTCATCTCACCTCGCCTCACACTACCTACTCTCACCTCACCTCAACTCACCTCACTTCACCTCCCCTCTCCTCACCTCACCTTACCTCCTCTCATCTCACTTCACCTCACCTCCTCTCACCTCATATCCTCTCACCTCACCTCCTCTCACCTCCTATCACCTCATCTCACCTCACTTCCTCTTTCCTCATCTCATCTCACCTCCTCGCACCTCAACTCACGTCACTACCTATCATCTCACCTCACCTCGCCTCCTCTTACCTCACCTCACCTCACCTCACCTCCTTTCACCTTACCTCTTCTCACCTCACCTCACCTCCTCTCACTTTACCTCACCTCCTCTCACCTCACCTCATCGCCTCTTACCTCCTCACACCTCACCACACCTCATTTCACCTCATCTCCTTTCACCTCACCTCCCACCTCAAATCACCCAACCTCATCTCAACTCACTTCCTCTCACGTCACCTCACCTCCTCTCACCTCACCTCACTCCATCTCACATAACCTCACCTCTTCTATCCTCCTCTCACCTCACCTCCTCTCACCTCACCTCACCTCCTATCACCTCACCTTTTTCCTCTTACCTCACTTCACCTCCTCTCACACACCTCACCTCATTTCCTCTCACCTAACCTCACCTCACTTCCTCTCACCGCACCACACCTCACCTCACTTCACCTCACTTGAGCTCATCTCATCTCATCTTCTCTACCCTCATCTCACCTCATCTCCTCTCACCTCACCTCACCGCATCTCACCTCCTCTCATCTAACCTTACCTCACCTCACCTCCTCTCATCTTATCTCATCTCCTCTCACCTCTCCTCACCTCACTTCACCTCACCTCACCTCACCTCACCATCTCCTCTACCCTCATTTCACCTCACCTCATCTCCTCTCATCTCACCTCAACTCATCTCATCTAATCTCATCTCCTCTTACCTCACCTCATCTCCTCTCACCTCACCTAACTTCCTCTCACCTCACCTCACCTCACCTCCTTTTGCCACTTCTCACTTCGCCTCCTCCTACCTCACTTCACCTCACCTCCTCTCACCTCAGTTCATCTCACCTCACCTCCTTTCACCTCCTCTCACCTCCTCATTCATCACCTTACATCCTTTCACCTCACTTCACCTCAACTCCTGTAACCTCACCTCACCTCCTCTCATCACACATCACTTCCTCTTACCTCACCTCAACTCTCCTCACCTCACCTCCCCTCACCTCACCACCTCTCACCTCACATCCTCTCACCTCATCTCTTCTCACCTCATCTCACCTCACCTCACATCACCTCCTCTCACCTCACCTCAATTCACCTCACCTCACCTCACCTTATTTCCTCTCACCTCACCTCACCTCACCTACTCTCACCTCACCGCCTCTCACATCCTATCACCTCATCTCACCTCACTTCCTCTTACCTCACCTCACCTCACCTCCTCTCACCTCAACTCCCGTCACCAACTATCACCTCTTCTCACCTCAACTCATTTCACCTCCTCCCGGCTCTTCTCACCTGAACTCCTCTCACCTTACCTCATTTCACCTAAACTCACCTAAACTCACCTCACCTCACATTCTCATACCTCACTTCACTTCAATTCACCTCCTCATACCTCACCTCACCTCACCTCATCCCCTTTTACCTCACCTCTTCTCACCTCACTTCACCTCCTCTCATTTTACCTCACCTCCTCTCACCTCACCTCACTGCCTCTTACTTCATCACACCTCACCTCCTCTAACCTCCATTCCTCTCACCTCACCTCCTGTCATGTCGCCTCACCTCACCTCCTGTCACCTCACCTCACCTCCTCTCATCTCACCTCACCTCACCTCACCGCACCTCCTCTCACTTCACCTTACCTCCTCTCACCTTATCTCGCCTCCTCTCTCCTAACCTTACTTCACCTCATCTTCTCAAACCTCACTTCATCTCACCTCACCTCCTCTAACCTTACCTCACCTCACCTCACTTCACCTACTCTCGCCTCTTTTCACCTGAACTCCTCTCACCTTACCTCATCACACCTCAACTCACCTCAACTCACCTTCTCTCACTTCACATCATCTTAACTCATCTCCTCTCACCTCACATCCTCTTACCTCACCTCCTCTCACCTCACCTCACCTCACCTCATCTCCTCTCACCACACCTCACCTCACCTCACCTCACCTCACCACCTCTCATCTCACATCCTCTCACCTCACCTCATCTCACCTCACCTCACATAATTTCCTCTCACCTCACCTCAACTCACCTCACCTTACCTCCTCTCACTTTACCTCACCTCCTCTCACCTCACCTAACCGCCTCTTACCTCATCACACCTCACCTCACCTGCTCTCACCTCACCTCCTCTCTTCTCACCGACCACCTCACCTCACCCAACCTCACCTCACCTCACCTCCTCTCACTTCACCTCACCTCCTCTCACCTCACCTTTTTTCCTCTTACCTCACTTCACCTTCTCGCACACACCTCACCTCATTTCCTCTCCCCTAACCTCACCTCACTTGCTCTCACCGCACCTCACCTCATCTCACCTTCTCCTCACCTCACATCACCTCTCTTCACCTCACCTCACCTCACCTCACCTCACCTCTCTTCGTCTCACCGCATCTCACCTAACCTCACCTCCTTTCATCTCCTCTCACCTCACCTCGTCACACCTCCTCTCACCTAACTTACTCTCACCTCACATGACCATTTCTGACCTCACATCACCTCACCTCCTCAAACCTTACCTCACCTCATCTTATCTCACCTCTTTTCACGTTCCCTCATCTTACCTCACTTCATCCCCTCTCATCTCACCTCACCTCCTCTCACCTTAACTCCTCTCAATTAACCTCCTCAACTCACACCTCACCTCGTCTAACCTTATCTCACCTCACTTCACCTTACCTCCTTATCTCACTTCACTTAACCATATCTCCTCTCACCTCACCTCACCTCACTTCACCTCCTCGCTCCTCACCTCACCTCACCTCTTCTTACCTAACTTCACCTTGTATCACCTCACCTCATCTTATCTCATCTCCTCTCATCTCACCTCATCTCACCTCACCTCCTCTAACCTTACTTCATCTCACCTCACCTGCTCTCACCTTGCCTCACCTCACCTAACCTCTTTTCATATCACCTCACTAATTGAGGTTTTTAAAATTTTCCATGGTTTTGATAATATTAACATAAACAACTATGTAACTACCGATCTCACAAGCTCCACCCGTAACAATGGCTTCAAGATCATTGGTAAGCGTTTTAGATCGAATGAAGCGAAGCACTTCAATAGAATCGTAAATATTTGGAATTCTCTCCCAGCACAAATAGTTAACAGTATTACAATTGAATCATTTAAGAAAAAACTAAATAAGCACTTAGCGTCCGTTCACCAAGTCGAATATTTCATTACTGCGTTAATATATATATATATATATATATATATATATATATATATATATATATATATATATATATATATATATATATATATATATTTTTTTTTTTTTTTTTTTTTTTTTAGCATAGATTACTCCTTGTTTTTATTTCTTTCCTATACAAATTCAATGTTAGTTTTACCATACTACATGGTATCACTTCCTCTTCCGGCCAGCTTCGGCTGGTGGGAGGGGTGGGTGGGGAGGAGCCTTCCACTTTCCTGTCCTTTTGTCTCTATCAAGTAGATACTATAGTAATAGTAGTGTAGCTAAACAGTCAGCCTCGTTAGATCCAGTAAGACTGTTGTTGTCTGTTCTTCCTTTGTACTCCTTTGTACTCCTCCTCCTGCTTCACAGGCTCTTCACTCGCATCGCCGAAATAATTATTTTCCTGTTCACTCTCCTTCCCACGCTGCCTCACGGTACTCTTGACGGTGCAGGTGACGTAGTGGCCCAGAATGCACTGGTCACACTCCCCGAAGCAGAAAACGTCATTGTAATCATCTTCCACGTCAGAGAGGTAGTGGCACATCCTCGCGTCGTCAGAGAACTCAAGACTCGCGTGGGATCTGTTGTCTGGGATGTAGATTTCTTCAGCCTCTTTTTCCTCATCGCTGGAGTCAATTTGTTCGTCCTTCTTGGATGTGAATATCTCGCCTTGTTAACATTGTGATCCTCCTTCAGTGCATCTTTAAGCGTCTTGTTGCCGCCGTAGATCACTTCCAGAGTAGTGAGCAATCCTTCGTGGACCTGTGCGTCCCACGTGACAACAGTGTTAAAGATTTGCTTCACCATCTTACGCTCTTAAATCCGCCTCTTCTTCTTCTGGTTTTCATCCTCTTCAGTTTTCTCTTTATTCTCATGAATTTCAACAGATTCTTTTCCGTCACCTTTATTCTTTCTTTGCGTATATTCAGAACTTTCATCACTGGAGTCATCGTCACTTGGTCTTTCCTCGTCATCTTCAAAACTATCATCCATGCAGTCTCCATACATCTCCTTGTCCTGTACTTTTTCAAAGTGAATCAGCGTGTTCAGTCCTTTCTTGAAGTGACGATGTATGATGCCCTGCATGGCGTAGTGCACCTTACGCATCATCACCTCCTGTTCCTTGTGGCTCTTTCCCTGCAGACGGAAGTACATGCGCCGCAGGAAGGCTCTGATGATGTACGTCACGTGCTGCATCACCATTCTGTTGGGGAAGGCAAGCCGCCCCAGCATGTCTTCGTGTGCCTTTCCCGGCTTATTCAGGTGGGTTATAGCTAGGACGAATTTCTTGGAGCACGTGGTCTGCATGGACGTGTACTCAGCCCTGTCTAGCTCAAAGTTACTGGCAGGAGGATCGGGTTTGGCCAAGCACTGGTATTGTGCTGCCTCGGGCGTGGCTTCAACACCCTTCATCACTGCACTCCAAGCCTGCTCATCAAAGCAGCAGTGTTTGTGGAGCCACTCCTGCACGTAGTCAGTCTTAGAAAGTTCCCACTTCCATTCATCCTCGTCCTCCTCAGAGTTACACACATTTGCTAGAGGTTTATCTTCCAAAACCTCATTCAAGTCTGATTTCTTGTAACACTCCCACATTTGAACATTTTCCTCTTCCATGTCACACTCAACACACCGGCACTGAGTCTCACCCTCCGCTTCCATCTGTACACGAGCCTTGGTTTTCTTCACTTTAAGCTGATGAAGAGCATCCAACCGTCTCTTCTTGGCACGGGTGGCTCGAATCTCCCGAACCTGGACAGCTCGACTCATGTTTGTATCATCTTGATCCAATGTATAGGGGGCTGCGTTGCCCTCCTTAAGGGGCTTTATGCTCCATATTGTGTGAAACATTTATGTTTTATTACCGAAATCTACGAAATGCTATACCATAGGTGAAGATTTTAACGTATTATATTTTTGATGAACAACCGGTTTAAACCAGATCAACCAGCTTGAAGGCAGCGGCGGAGCCTTCAAAACGGCGGCATGTTGGAGCTACGATAACATTACCTCGCCCTTAATAGCATCATGGGTAAGAGTCACTATGTTTACACACACAAAGGTAATAGTAGAAGTAAAACTAATAGTAATAATTATACTAACGATAATAATAAAAAATAATGAAAATGAAAATAATAATGATAATGATGATAATAATAATCATTATAGTAATAAAAATAATAGTAATAATGATGATAATAATAATAATTATTACAATAATAATAGGGTCACGCCCCACACATCGCCTGCACCGTGCCCGGACAGATGGCCGACGGACATTTCACCGACGGACATTTGGCCGAACGGACATTTGGCCGACAGACATTTCACCGACGGACATTTCACCGATGGACATTTCACCGACGGAAATTTGGCCGAACGGACATTTGGCCGACGGACATTTGGCCGACAGACATTTGGCCGAAAGGACACTTGGCAGAACATACACGTAGAGAAGCCTCGACTTAAAACTTCGAATCCCCAAACAAGCTCTGACGTTACTTACTCGCTGGTTCGCCACAAGTAACAGAAGACGAAGTTATTCAAAGAGAAACAAGTAAGCATTCACATCCGCCTGATGCCAGCCGTAATCTGTCTTTGAAAACAGTACAGAAAATTAAAGAAAGACACAAGCAGTCAGAGGAAGTGACATCGACTATAATACAAAACAGCACTAGTGAGTACCCACTTGATGCTACAAGTGCTCTTCCTAAAAAAAGAAACACTGGCAAGAATTGTGCGTAGACAACGGAAGGCACCAGACGGAGAAATTTTAACTGACGATTTACGGAAATCAATTAGAGGAGAAAAAGTTATTATTTATGAAAGTGACAACCTGCTTCTAGCAACGCCTCAAAATTTACAGCTTCTTGCTTTGAAAGACATCTGGCTATGTGATGGAACTTTTGATTCTGCGCCATTAGGCTTTCAGCTGTATAGAATACATGTT
>JAXIVD010000505.1:77500-95000 GCA_036785275.1 Cancer borealis | reverse complement strand
AACTGAAGCTCTTATACAGGCAGGTTTGGAAGACCGCCCGTTGAGAACTACTCGGAGCGTCCTTCCTTGAAGGTAGTCCTCGAGCAGTATTAGCAGACTTCCATCGACACCCTTGGCGCGTAGCTTTGCCAGAAGGCCGGAGTGCCACACTCGATCAAAGGCGCCGGCGATGTCCAGTGCCACCACGAGTGTGTCCAAGCCTTCATCGAGGGTGTCTTGCCATTCTTGTGAGAGAAGAAGGAGGAGGTCGAAGTGGAGCGGCCTGCCTCCGCCAAACACTCTCTCTCTCCTCTCCTCTCTCTCTCTCCTCTCTCTCATCTCTCTCTCCTCTCTCTCTCCTCTCTCTCTCTCTCTCTCTCTCTCCTCTCTCTCTCTCTCTCCTCTCTCTCTCTCTCTCTCTCTCTTCTCTCTCATCTCTCTCTCTCTCCTCTCTCCTCTCCTCTCCTCTCTCTCTCTCTCTCTCTCTCTCTCTCCCTCTTTCTCTCTCTCTCTCTCTCTCTCTCTCTCATCTCTCTCTCTCTCTCTCCCTCTCATGCATTGCAAATTGCAAGAGAAGGAAAAAGAGACGCAGGAAACTGGGAGGTAAAAGAGGAAGGGGAAAACAGAAGAAGGATAATAAGTAGAAAAGGTGTGAAGGGAATTTAATTAATTACCTGTATATCATCATACCTGTATCGAGTACCTGAGCTGAGGTGTTATGAAGTGTTAAGAAGGGACAAGTGGAGAGACAAAGCCAGAAGGAGTTAAAATTATTCGTGTGAAAGTTAAGATGAGTTGCAATTAAATGGAAAAAAAATTAAAAAAATCTTAATAAACGAACACAGTGAGGAAGAGAAGACCAAGAGGAGAAAAAAGAGGAGGAAGAAGAGGAGAAAGAGGAAGAAGAAGAGGAGGAGGAGGAGGAGAAGGAGGAGGAGGAGGAGGAGGAGGAGGAGGAGGAGAGGAGGAAGAGGAGGAGAGGAGGAGGAGGAGGAGGAGGAGGAGGAGGAGGAGGAGGAGGAGTACATAGGTGTACATAGGAGAGACGAGTGACAGGAGGCCTTGCGACCTATGGCGAGGTCACTCGTTTAACTACGCTATAAGACTGAGATATTATAGAGCAAGAGGTAAGGATAGAACAGATGAAGGCTCCTCCCCAACCACCAGTCCCTCCGGCGTTACCCGGCAGGAAAAAGAACGAAGAAAAAACACCTCGTTTGTTGAAAGAGACAAACGAGGAAATTTTATATAGGTGTGATGCCTCCAATTTAATCTCAAATAGGCCTACTGAATGTACCTTTTTGTTTTGTTTAGTCTGCCCTTAGATCCTGTATTCCCAAGGGGATACTGCATTATATAAATGTTTTTACTCACACATCATTCATATTATATTAATGTTTATATTAGAATTGTTTCTCCAAGCTTTCAAATCCTATGCAGTCAACCCCTCCCACCAGACAGTTTTCTATGGAAAGAAATTAGTATCATAATCTAATCACTATTAATAGTCATTAACTTGTCAAAATGCTCTCCATAGTCTAATATAATTAACCTACTTAGTTATCTTCCCACAAAACTTTGTTAAGAATGACGTAATATTGCATCATATGAGGTGATCATGCCCCGGGGCTCGTCGACGTGCAAAAAGTCACGTAGACAAAAATTTTCCCCTATATAGTAATCCAGAGATCAGGTTCAATAGATATCTAAATGTCACTTATTTAGCGTCAAAATTAATTTCCTATAAACTGATAACTATTTCACGTCTCAATAATCAATTAATAATAAGATCAAAGGAGGAATATCCTCGAAACCCCCCCCTTCCCCCTTCTCATCTCCCGCCTTTTTCCCAGAGAGCGTCACTCGGTGTTCAACGTTGATTGCGTTCACAGGTGAGTGACATCGCTCTCGGAATCCCTCAATATTTGTGAAATTCAATGCCTCTCACCATTAATATATAATCCATAATCTTCCCCAGTAACCTGACAATATATATAAACCCCTATTGAGATCTATTATAAGTGGATAATATCAATTTCCTTCTCTTAAAGAAGGACAACGTGGTTTCAAAACCGCATAGTCCCCTATTTCCCTACAAAATATTTCATGGTGTACAATATATATTTTTCACGGTCATTTCTATGTTATTGTGACTGTGTATTAACTTCTGAGTTAAAGAAGTGAATTATACGGACTCGGTGTTCAACGTTGATTGCGTTCACAGGGAAAGAATGCCTCCACGACAGTTACACCAATTTCTCATTTACTTTCTTTTGTTTTTGTAGTTAAATGAACGGCTAGAAGCCACTGCCAAATTTCCAAGTTAAGCTTTAGGAAACTATGTGTCACGTAAGACGGTCTGATAGACCCAGCCCATGTATTCAGGAATAGGAATCGCGTATTCCTACTTAGTGAGGAAGAATTATATTATGTATGCATAAACAGAAACATTGAGATCACCTTACTTTCGGAAATCCCCTGAGAAAAGGTTCTTTAACTGTTCTCAGGCCCAGTTACAAAATTATAACATTTTTAAGGTGATATTTTTCAGGGAAGGGAGTCAAGGGTATAATGTGTAATGTGTGAAGAGTTTGGTATCTCGAGGTGAGATAAGTATTGCCAACTCTGTATTTATTTTCTTTTTGAGGAAGATGATGTTTTTCTGCCATGAGCCATTAAGTTGTCTGATACTATAACTAAGCCGTGTTTCTAAGACTCAATGATCAGCCTGTGATATTCAAAGTATACATTAAATAAATAACTCAAGTAAAATCTGAGAAAGTGATTCTGTGTTAATACTAACCTCCGTTTGGTGTGGTAAGGTTAATGTGGGAGGTGCTCAACACTCTTGAAAAAGGATATGAAACAAATCCACGAATCCATGTGCTTTATTGAAACTCAGTCCACTCTACCAAATAACTAAATTGTTAAATCAGTTCCCCTTTTCTTTTCATTGGTAGCCTATATTTCCCTGGTAGTAATTATTTTCTCTTTCGAATATTTTAACTTCCCTTTAGGAAGAAATTAAATTCCCTGAGAATCCCCTAATTCTCATTAAACCTTTGGGGGTGGTGGCAGCTTTCTTTTCTTAATATTCAGGGAAATATCCAACATCAGGGACCATTAATAAATATAATTAATCAAAGTAAATATCTTTTTAATTGCCATGAGAGTTCCCCATTCGAAGTTAATTTAATGACAAGGCACCACACTGGTGGTCCTTCAGCAGTGAAGTGAAAGTAAAACAAATTAATTAGGTAAAGAAATTAATCAAGCAATAACATCATTTAAATAAATAACGTACCTCAGAACCCGAACAGCCTCAGCCCTCCCCCGGGCACCACATAGGAAAGATGGAAAAATAGAATGGCTAATCTAAATCAATCTAACACTACCGCGGGACAAAATTTTAAAGTCGAATTCCTTATAATACTTGTCTAATCGATTTTTAAAGGTGACAATCGTGTTAGCTTGATTTATAGATGCTGGTAGTTTATTCCAAAAGTCAATTACCCGTATATTAAATTTTTTTTTCTCGCAAATCGGTATTGAAACGTTGTCCTTTAATCTTTAAGCCATTATTTCGCGTTATCAGTTGTGATGAGAGCTCGAAGAAATGTTCAAGGTTTATGTGATCTCTATTCTTTAGTATCTTGAAGGTTTCAATCAGATCACCTCTGATTCGACGGTCTTTTAAGGAAAACATATCTAATCTTTTCAGACGCTCTTCATAAGACAAGCCACGAACGCCTGGAACTAGTTTAGTTGCTCGTCTTTGCACGCTCTCTAGTTTATTTTCATCTTTTAGATAGCACGGCGACCAAAACTGAACTGCATATTCTAAGTGGGGTCTCACTAACGAAGTATAAAGACGCGTTATGACTTCCGGATTCTTACATTGAAAATTACGAGCAATAAATCCAAGAATAATGTTAGCTTTTCGACTAGCAGCCAAACATTGTATGCCATTCTTCAAATCGCTTTTTACTAGTACTCCTAGATCCTTTTCTTCTTCAATTTTCATTAAATTTTGTGACTGTAATTTATAATTATGCTTTCGATTATTGAAACCAACGCGCATTACTTTACATTTATCTTTATTAAACTTCAAAAGCCATTAATCACTCTAGGTACTTAAGTTGTCTAAATCCTGCTGTATGACCTTACAGTCGCCAATCGTGAGTGTTTTACCACCTATTTTGGTATCGTCAGCGAACTTGAATATTTTAGTAGTAATGCCGCAGTCTAAATCATTTATATATATCAAGAGGAGTAAAGGACCCAAAACAGACCCCTGTGGAACTCCACTAGAAACATGAAGCCAATCGGAGGCTTCACCATTAATCACAACTCGCTGCTTCCGATCCATTAGCCAGCTATCTATCCACGTACACAACTGATCTCCCATTCCGTGAGTTTTAGTTTGATCAAAAGACGCTTGTGTGGCACGGTATCAAACGCTTTTCTGAAATCGAGATAAATAATATCAGAAGGAACTCGCTCGTCGTAATTTGAGAAGACATAATTATAAAATTCCAACAGATTTGAGAGACAAGATCTGTTGTTTCGAAAGCCATGTTGAGTGTTTAAAATCAGATTGTGATTATCCAGGAAAGATGTAATTTTATCTTTGATAATTTTTTCAAGAATTTTGATAACTACCGAAATAAGACTGATGGGTCTATAATTACCAGCTTCGCATTTGTTACCTTTCTTGAATATCGGTGTGACATTTGCACATTTCCAAAGACACTGATCTTTCCTGAAGGGATTTGTTAAAGAGTAATTTCAAGGGTAGCAAAAGTTCATCTTGGCACTCTAGTAATAATCTCGCTGATAATTGATCGGCACCTGTACTTTTATTTGGGTCTAAGTTTCTTAAATATTTAACTATATGGCTTTCAGTTATTTCGTCAATTTTAAACATTTCATTTTCGGATCTTCTAAACATGTAATTTACAATCGGCAGTGACGATATATCTTCGGTGATAAACACGCTATGGGAAAAGGTATTTAGAATTTAAGCCATATTTTTACAATCACTCACAAGTCTGTTGTTAACATCTTTTATAGAGCCAACTTTATCTTCTACAGTTTTCTTACTACGTATGTACTGATAGAACTTTTTAGGATTTGTTTTCGATTGCTGCGATATACTAATTTCAAGGTTATGTTTCGCATTTTTAATTACCTTCTCACAGTGCCTTTTGGTAGCAATGTAGTGCATGAAGTCATCATCTGATTTAGAGGAGGAGGAGGAGGAGGAGGAGGAGGAGGAGGAGGAGGAGGAGGAGGAGGAGGAGGAGGAGGAGGAGGAGGAGTACAAAGGAGTACAAAGAAAGAACAGACAATAATAGTCTTACTGGACCAAACGAGGTTGTCTGTTTGGCTACACTACTACTATAATATCTACTTGATAGAGACAAAAGGACAGCAAAGTGGAAGGCTCCGCCATACCCACTTCTCCCTCCAGCCGAAGCTGGCGGAAAGAGGAAGTGATAACATGTAGCAGGAGGAGGAGGAGGAGGAGGAAGAAAAAAAACTACTTTAGTCAACATTGAATCACAAATAAATAAAATGTATTATATTATGGCAAACTAGTCTGGTACTTACATACGATATTATAAAAGAAAATCATGTTAGCTCCAACCTGGAAGCTTAGCTCTACTCCCTTTTGGAACGGAAAAAAAACAACCTCTATATTTTCGTCACCTCAGTTTTGCAAGTACGTTAAAAGTTACCTTCCTCAATCTCTTGAGTAAAATGGTTAAGAATATGAAGATGAAGAACATGACGCCAGTTACCGAGAGTTTTACCGAGCATTCCATGGAGCCCGAGAAGACAGTGAAAGAGGACCCCACGGCACCATGAAGACAATAAAGAAGAAGCACCTTAAGATGGGGAAGGTCCTGGGGGAAGGTCAGTACGGCGTGGTGCACAGAGGGCGGCTGGCTCTCTCCCGGGACAGGATCGTGAAGGTGGTCATCAAGAAGCCCCTGGACGATCCTGAGCTCATTGCGAAAACCTCTGAGGAGGCGGAGCTACTCCGGGAGGTGGAGGGCGAAGCTGGCGTTCCCCGGCTTTACGGGGTGACGACTGACTCTCCTCCCTCCTTGGTGATGGAGCTGTGCCCGGGAGAGCCGCTGGAAGACTGCCTAAGGAGAGGAGAGGTGCGCTCCTGTCTGCTGGCCCTCGTGCAGGTGTGAGGCATTGTGCGGCGCCTGCATGCCAGGGGCGTCACCCACGGTGGCATCCACGAAAGGAACGTGTTGGTGGACGCGTCCAACGAGGGTGACGTGCGTGTGTTCCTGCTGGACTTTGGTCTGGCTAAGAGGAACACTGACCGCCTCCAGCAGGAGTCCGATGTCATTGACATTCTGGCTACTGCGCTGGAGGTCATCCCCCGACGTGGAGGCTCAACATGACCTCTGACCTAGAGAAGGTCAAAGCCCTGCTGCACCAGGCCCTGGAAGATGGTGACCTGTCCGTGTGAGTCTGGGGGTGATGAAAAAAAGGATCTGTGAAGAAGGCCTTCAGTGTATAAAAAGTGTAGTGAAAGTAAGAAAATAAAAGTTGAAAAAGAAAATAAAAGAATAAGAAAAGAAAAAGAAAAGAAAAGAGTTAATAGAAAAAAACAACAAGTGTAGTGATGAAAAAAGGACCTGTGAAGAAGGCCATCAGTGTAGTGAAAGTATGAAAATAAAAGTTGAAAAAGAATGAAAAATCATAAGAGAAGTAAAAGAAAAGGAAAGAGTTAATAGAAAAAAACAAGTGTAGTGATGAAAAAAGGACCAGTGAAGAAGGCCTTAAGTGTAGTGAAAGTGCTTGAAAATTGCATTGATACATGAATATTTGAAAAAAAGAAGTATGATAAAGTTGAAAAAGGAAAAAGTTTGAAAAAGAAAAAGAAAAAGAAAGAGAAAATAGAAACAAAAGTTTATAAGTGCCTGAAAATTGTAATGATACTTAACATTTTGAAAAATTATGTGAATAAACTTAAAAAGAAAAAGAAAAAGAGTATAACAATAGAAAAACGACAAGTGTAATGATGAAACAATGGACCTGTGCACGAGGCATTATGTGTAAAAAAAAGTGTGTAAAAGTGTGTGAACAACATTCTTGCAGTTACATGTAACATTACTTTTTGTCTGTTGTAAACTATATATGTATGTGTGTGTGTGTGTGTGTGTGTGTGTGTGTGTGTGTGTGTGTGTGTGTGTGTGTGTGTGTGTGTGTGTGTGTCCTTATGTAATTAGTTTAGTGATGAAATGTATTGTTTTAGTTGTTAATATAATCATTGTGTTGATGTAAGTAATTGTTCGAATGTTTATATATAACTTTATGTAACTATTTTGTTGATGAAACTATTTGTTCTAATGTTTCAGTGTAATTATCTTATTGATGTAATGAATTGTTATAGGTCTTTAATGTAATAATTTTATTGACGAAAATAAATTAATATCTCCTCCTGATCCCTCCTGATTTTTCTCTCTCCTCCTTTTTATCTTTAGCTTTTTCTATCTTTCCTCCTTCCTATCTTTCCTCCTTTCTATCCCTCTCTCACTTCTATCTGTCCAAAACTTCTATCTCTACCTCTGCATCAACTCCTGTTAGTGTCTGTTCTTCCTTTGTAATCTCCTCTCCTCTCTTCTTCTCTTCTCTTCTCTTCTCTTCTCTTCTCTTCTCTTCTCTTCGCTTATCTACTCACTTCTCTTCTCTTCTATTCACTCTTCTCTTCTCTTCCCTTATCTCTTCTCTTCTTTTCAATTCTCTTCTCTTCTCTTCCTTTATCTCTTCTCTTCTTTTCAATTCTCTTCTCTTCTCTTCTCTCTCCTCATCCCTATTCTCTTCTCTCTTTTATTTTCTCTAATCTTTTCACTTCTCTTCTCTTTTCCTCGCTTTTTCTCTCCTCTCCTCTCCTCTCCTCTCCTCACACCTCACCTTACCTCACCTCCTCTCACTTCACCTCCTCTCACCTCACCTCACCTCACCTCACCTCACCTCACCTCACCTCACCTCACCTCACCTCATCTTCTCTCACCTCACCTCACCTGACTTCACCTCCTCTCACCTCCTCTCCTCTCACCTCACCTGACCTCCTCTCACCTCTCCTTCCCTCACCTCTCCTCCCCTCCCCTCCCCTCCCCTCCCCTCTCCTTCCCTCACCTCCTCTCACCTTAACTCACCTCCTCTCACATCCCCTCTCCACACCTCATCTCACATCATCTCCCCTCCCCTCACCTCCTCTCATCTAACCTCACCTCCTATCACCTCACCTTACCTCCTCTCTCCTCACCTCACCACATCTCATCTAACCTCATCTCATCTCATCACCTCACCTCATCTCATCTCACCTCACCTCCTCTCATCTCACCTCACCTCAACTCCTCTCATCTCATCTTCTCTCACCTCACCTCACCTCACCTCCTGTCACCTCACCCCACCTCCTCTTATATCACCTGACCTCACCTCACATCACCTCCTCTCACCTCACCTCACCTCACCTCGCCCCACCTCGTCTCTCCTCAACTCACCTCTTCTCACCTGACTTGAACTCCTCTTACCTCACCTCATCTCGGTTCACCTCCTCTCAAATCACTTTACCTCACCTCACCACAACTCAACTCACCTTACCTCACCTCAGCTAACCTCCTCTCACCTCACTTCATCTCACTCTCTCTCACCTTACCTAACCTCATCTCGGTTCACATCCTCTCAAATTACCTCACCTCACCTTACCTCCCCTCACCTCCTCTCACCTAACCTCACTTAACCTCCTTCTCACCTCACCTCCTCTCATTTCAGCTCACCTTGTATCATCTCACCTCATCTCACCTCCTCTTCTCTCACCTCACCACACCTCACCTTCTCTAATCTCCATTCCTCTCACCTCACCTCCTGTTAACTCGCCTCACCTCACCTTCTGTCACCTAACCTCACCACCTCTCACCTCACCTCACCCTACCTCACCGACCCTTCTCTCATCTCACCTCACCTCCTCTCACTTTATCTCACCTCCTCTCTCCTCATCTCCTCTCACCTCACCTCCTCTAACCTTACCTCACCTTACCTCACTTCACCTCCTCTCACCTCTTCTCATCTCAACTCCTCTCACCTCACCTCCTCTCACCTCACCTCACCTCACCTCACCTCCTCTCACCTCACTCCCTCTCTCCTCACCTATTTTCACCTCAACTTCTCTCACCTCACCTCATCTCACCTCATCTCCTCTCACCTCACATCCTCTCACCTCACCTCACCTCACCTTCTCTCACATCACCTCACCTCACCTCATCTCCTCTCACCACACCTCACCTCACCTTACCTCACCTCACCACTTCTCACCTCACATCCTCTCACCTCATCTCACTTCACCTCACATCATCTCCTCTCACCTCACCTCAACTCACCTCACCTCACCTCCCCTCACCTCACCTCACCTTACCTCCTTCTCTCCTCACCTCATCTCACCTCACCTCCTCTCTCCACACCTCACCTCACCTCAACTCACCTCAACTCACCACCTCTCACCTCACATCCTCTCACCTCATCTCACCTCACCTCACATCACCTCCTCTCACCTCACCTCAACTCACCTCACCTCACCTCACCTCCCCTCACCATACCACCTCTCACCTCACATCCTCTCACTTCACCTCCTATCACCTCACATGACATTACCTCCTCTGACCTCACCTCAACTCACCTCATCTCACCTCCCCTCACCTAACCTCACCTCACTTTACCTCCTCTCACCTCACCTCACCTATTCTCACCTCATCTCCTCTCATCTCATATCCTCTCACCTCACCTCCCGTCACCACTTATCACCTCTTCTCACCTCACCTTACTTAACCTCCTCTCGCCTCTTCTGAACTGAACTCCTCTCACCTTAACTCATTTTACCTCAACTCACCTCAACTCACCTCACCTCACCTTCTCTCACCTCACCTCGCTTCACCTCACCTCACCTCACCTCACCTCCTTTCACCTCACCTTCTCTCACCTCACCTCACCTCACCTCACCTCTTACATCACCTCACATCACCTCACCTCTTTTCACCTCATCTCTTCTCACCTCACCTCACCTCCTCTCACCTTACCTCACCTTCACTCACCTCACCTCACCGCCTTTTACCTCATCACACCTCACCTCACCTCCTTTCAACTCACCTCCTCTCAACTCACCTCCCACCTCACCTCACCCAACCTCATCTCAACTCACCTCCTCTCACCTCATCTCTCACGTCACCTCACGTCACCTCACCTCCTCTCACCTCACCTCACTCCACCACACCTAACCTCACTTCTTCTAACCTCCTCTCACCTCACTTCCTCCTACCTCACCTCACCATACCTACTCTCACATCACCTCACCTCCTCTCACCTCACCTTTTCTCCTCTTACCTCACCTCACCTCATTTCCACTCACCTAACCTTACCTCACTTCCTCTCACCGCACCTCACCACATCTCACTTCATCTCACCTCACCTCCTTCCCTCTCCTCACCTCACCTCCTCTCACCCCATCTCATTTCACCTCACCTCCCCTCCCCTCCCCTCTCCTTCCCTCTCCTCACCTCACCTCAACTCACCTGCTCTCACATCCCCTACCCTAACCTCATCTCACCTCATCTCCCCTCCCCTCACCTCCTCTCACCTCACCTTACCTCCTCTCACCTCATCTCACCACATCTCATCTAACCTCATCTCATCTCATCTTCTCTCACCTCACCTCACCTAACCTCACATCACCTCCTCTCACCTCACCTCATCTCACCTTCTCTCACCTTACCTCACTTCATCTCGGTTCACATCCTCTCAAATCACCTCACCTCACCTTACCTCCCCTCACCTCCTCTCACCTTACCTCACCTCACCTCACTTAACCTCCTCTCCTCTCAAATCACCTCAACTCACCTCACCTCAACTCACCTCACCTCACCTCCTCTCACCTCACTCCCTCAATCCTCACCTATTTTCACCTCTCCTTCTCTCACCTCACATCATCTCCCTTCATATCCTCTAACCTCACATCCTCTCACCTCACCTCACCTCCTCTCACCTCACCTCACCTCACCTCAACTGCTCTCACCACACCTCACCTCACCTCACCTCACCACCTCTCACCTCACATCCTCTTACCTCACCTCCTCTCACCTCATCTCATCTCACCTCACCTCACCTCACCCCCTCTCACCTCACCTCACCTCACCTCACCTCCCCTCACCTCACCACCTCTCACCTCACATCATCTCATCTCACCTCCACTCACCTAACTTCACTTCACCTTCTCTCACCTCACCTCACCTGACTTCACCTCCTATCACCCTCTCTCCTCTACTCTCACCTCATCTCACCTCACCTCCCTTCCCCTCCCCTCCCCTCTTCTTCCCTCTCCTCACCTCACCTCCTCTCACCTCACCTTACCTCCTCTCACCTCACCTCACCACATTTCATCTAACCTAATTTCATCTCATCTCCTCTCACCTCACCTCACCTCACCTCATCTCATCTCATCTCACCTCATCTCCTCTCATCTCATCTTACCTGACTTCAATTCACCTCACCTCATCTCCTCTACCCTCATCTGACCTCATCTCCTCTCACCTTACTTCACCTCATCTCACCTCCTCTCATCTCACCTCACCTCACTTCACCTCACCTCCTATCATTTTCTCTCACCTGACCTCACCTCACTTCACCTCACCTCAGCTCACCTCACCTCATCTCCTCTATTCCATCTCACCTCACCTCACCTCATTTCCCTTCCTCTCATCTCACCTCACCTCATGTCATCTAATCTCATCTCATCTCATCTCCTCTCACCTCACCTCCTCTCACCTCCTCATACATCACCTCACATCCTCTCACCTCACCCCACCTCCTCTTATCTCACCTCGCTTTACCTCATCTCACCTTATCTCACCTCACCTCACCTCACCTCACCTCACCTCACTTCACCTCACCCCACCTCCTCTCTCCTCACCTCACCTCCTTTCACCTCACTTGAACTCCTCTTACCTCACCTCTTCTCGGTTCACCTCTCAAATTACCTCACCTCACCTCACCTCTCCACACCTCCTCTCACCTTACCTCATCTCACCTCACCTCCTATCACCTCACCTCATCTCACATTCTCTCACCTTCCCTCACCTCATCTCGGTTCACATCCTCTCAAATCATCTGACCTCACTTTACCTCACCTAACCATCTCTCACCTTACTTTACCTCACCTCACTCAGCCTCCTCCCCTCTCACCTCACCTCCTCTCATTTCAGCTCACCTTGTATCACCTCACCTTATCTCACCTCCTCTTCTCTCACCTCACCTCCTCTTCTCTCACCTCACCTCACCTCACCTTCTCTAACTTCAATTCCTCTCACCACACCTCCTGTCACCTCGCCTCACCTTACCTCCTGTCACCTCACCTCACCTCCTCTCACCTCACCTCACCCTACCTCACCTTCTCTCATCTCATCTCACCTCACCTCACAACCTCTCACCTCACCTCACTTCACCTCCTCTCATATCATCTCACATCACCTCATCACCTCTCACCACACCTCACCTCACCTTACCTCACATCACCACCTCTCACCTCACATCCTCTCACCTCATCTCATTTCACCTCACATCACCTCCTCACACCTCACCTCAACTCACCTCACCTCACCTCCCATCACCTCACCACCTCTCACCTCACATTCCCACCTCACCTCCTCTCACCTCATCTCACCTCACCTCACATCACATCACCTCCTCTCACTTCAACTCAACTCACCTCATCTCCCCTCTCATCACCTCACCTCACCTTACCTCCTTCTCTCCTCACCTCACCTCACCTCACCTCACCTCACCTCCTCTCTCCACACTTCACCTCACCTCACCTCACCTCAACTCACCACCTCTCACCTCACATCCTCTCACCTCACATCCTTTCACCTCACATCCTCTCACCTCATCTCACCTCACCTCACATCACCTCCTCTCACCTCACCTCAACTCACTTCATCTCACCTCACCTCCCCTCACCTCACCACCTCTCACCTCACATCCTCTCACTTCACCTCCTATCACCTCACCTCATATTACATCCTCTGACCTCACCTCAACTCACCTCACCTCACCTCCCCTCACTTCACCTCACCTCACCTTACCTCCTCTCACCTCACCTCATCTCCTCTCACCTCATATCCTCATATCTCACCTACCGTCACCACTTATCCCCTCTTCTCACCTCAACTCATCTCCTCTCACCTTACCTCACCTTCTCTCACCTCACCCCACCGCCTCTTACCTCATCACACCTCACCTCACCTCCTTTCAACTCACCTCCTCTCAACTCACCTCCCACCTCAACTCACCCAACCTCATCTCAACTCACCTCCTCTCACCTCATCTCTCACGTCACCTCACGTCACCTCACTCCACCACACCAAACCTCACTTCTTCTAACCTCCTCTCACCTCACTTCTTCCTACCTCCCCTCACCATATCTCCTCTCACCTCACCTCACCTCCTCTCACCTCACCTTTTCTCCTCTTACCTCACCTCACCTCCTCTCACACACCTCACCTCATTTCCCCTCACCTAACCTCACCTCACTTCCTCTCACCGCACTTCACCTCATCTCACTTCCTCTCACTTCACCTCCTTTCATCTCCTTTCACCTCACCTCCTCTCAACTCATCTCACCTCACCTCACCTCCTCTCACCCCATCTCATTTCACCTCACCTTACCTCTTCTCACCTCACCTCACCTCACCTCACCTCACTTCACCTCTCCTCTCCTCACTTCACACCTCACCTAATCTCACCTTACCTCACCTCCTCTCACCTCACCTCCTCTCATCACATCTCACCTCACCTTCTATCACTTCACCTCACCTGACTTTACCTCCTCTCATCTCACCTCACCTCCTCTCAACTCATCTCACCTCACCTCACCTCCTCTCACCCCATCTCATTTCACCTCACCTCCCCTCTCCTTCCCTCTCCTCACCTCACCTCCTCTCACCCCATCTCATTTCACCTCACCTCCCCTCCCCTCCCCTCTCCTTCCCTCTCCTCACCTCACCTCAACTCACCTGCTCTCACATCCCCTATCCTTAACTCATCTCACCTCATCTCCCCTCCCCTCACCTCCTCTCACCTCTCCTTACCTCCTCTCATCTCATCTCACCACATCTCATCTAACCTCACCTTACCTCACCTCACTTCCTCTCATCTCACCTCACCTCATGTCATCTAATCTCATCTCATCTCATCTCCTCTCACCTCACCTCCTCTCACCTCCTCATACATCACCTCACATCCTTTCACCTCACTACACCTCACATCCTCTCACCTCACCCCACCTCCTCTTATCTCACCTCGCTTCACCTCATCTCACCTCCTCTCACCTCACCTCACCTCACCTCACCCCACCTCCTCTCTCCTCACCTCACCTCCTTTCACCTCACTTGAACTCCTCTTACCTCACCTCTTCTTGGTTCACCTCTCAAATTACCTCACCTCACCTCTCCACACCTCCTCTCACCTTACCTCATCTCACCTCACCTCCTCTCACCTCACCTCATCTCACCTTCTCTCACCTTCCCTCACCTCATCTCGGTTCACATCTTCTAAAATCACCTGACCTCACTTTACCTCACCTAACCATCTCTCACCTTACTTTACCTCACCTCACTCAGCCTCCTCCCCTCTCACCTCACCTCCTCGCATTTCAGCTCACCTTGTATCACCTTACCTTATCTCACATCCTCTTCTTTCACCTCACTTAATCTCACCTCCTCTAACCTCCATTCCTCTCACCTCACCTCCTGTCATGTCGCCTCACGTCACCTCCTGTCACTTCACCTCACCTCCTCTCATCTCACCTCACCTCATCTCACCTCACCATCTCTCATCTCACATCCTCTCACCTCACCTCATCTCACCTCACCTCACATAATTTCCTCTCACCTCACCTCAACTCACCTCACCTTACCTCCTCTCACTTTACCTCACCTCCTCTCACCTCACCTAACCGCCTCTTACCTCATCACACCTCACCTCACCTGCTCTCACCTCACCTCCTCTCTTCTCACCGACCACCTCACCTCACCCAACCTCACCTCACCTCACCTCCTCTCACTTCACCTCACCTCCTCTCACCTCACCTTTTTTCTTCTTACCTCACTTCACCTTCTCGCACACACCTCACCTCATTTCCTCTCCCCTAACCTCACCTCACTTGCTCTCACCGCACCTCACCTCATCTCACCTTCACCTCACCTCACATCACCTCTCTTCACCTCACCTCACCTCACCTCACCTCACCTCTCTTCGTCTCACCGCATCTCACCTAACCTCACCTCCTTTCATCTCCTCTCACCTCACCTCGTCACACCTCCTCTCACCTAACTTACTCTCACCTCACATGACCATTTCTGACCTCACATCACCTCACCTCCTCAAACCTTACCTCACCTCATCTCATCTCACCTCTTTTCACGTTCCCTCATCTCACCTCACTTCATCTCCTCTCATCTCACCTCACCTTACCTCACCTCCTCTCACCTTAACTCCTCTCAATTAACCTCCTCAACTCACACCTCACCTCGTCTAACCTTATCTCACCTCACTTCAACTTACCTCCTTATCTCACTTCACTTAACCACATCTCCTCTCACCTCACCTCACCTCACTTCACCTCCTCGCTCCTCACCTCACCTCACCTCTTCTTACCTAACTTCACCTTGTATCACCTCACCTCATCTTATCTCATCTCCTCTCATCTCACCTCATCTCACCTCACCTCCTCTAACCTTACTTCATCTCACTTCACCTGTTCTCACCTTGCCTCACCTCACCTTACCTCTTTTCATATCACCTCACTAATTGAGGTTTTTAAAATTTTCCATGGTTTTGATAATATTAACATAAACAACTATGTAACTACCGATCTCACAAGCTCCACCCGTAACAATGGCTTCAAGATCATTGGTAAGCGTTTTAGATCGAATGAAGCGAAGAACTTTTTCTTCAATAGAATCGTAAATGTTTGGAATTCTCTCCCAGCAAAAATAGTTAACAGTATTACAATTGAATCATTTAAGAAAAAACTAAATAAGCACTTAGCGTCCGTTCACCAAGTCGAATATTTCATTACTGCGTTAATATATATATATATTTTTTTTAGCATAGATTACTCCTTGTTTTTATTTCTTTCCAATACAAATTCCATGTTAGTTTTTCCATACTACATGGTATCACTTCCTCTTCCGGCCAGCTTCGGCTGGAGGGAGGGGTGGGTGGGGAGGAGCCTTCCACTTTCCTGTCCTTTTGTCTCTATCAAGTAGATACTATAGTAGTAGTAGTGTAGCTAAACAGTCAGCCTCGTTAGATCCAGTAAGACTGTTGCTGTCTGTTCTTCCTTTGTACTCCTTTGTACTCCTCCTCCTGCTTCACAGGCTCTTCACTCTCATCGCCGAAATCATTATTTTCCTGTTCACTCTCCTTCCCATGCTGCCTCACGGTACTCTTGACGGTGCAGGTGACGTAGTGGCCCAGAATGCACTGGTCACACTCCCCGAAGCAGAAAACGTCATTGTAATCATCTTCCACGTCAGAGAGGTAGTGACACATCCTCGCGTCGTCAGAGAACTCAAGACTCGCGTGGGATCTGTTGTCTGGGATGTAGATTTCTTCAGCCTCTTTTTCCTCATCGCTGGAGTCAATTTGTTCGTCCTTCTTGGATGTGAATATCTCGCCTTGTTGACATTGTGATCCTCCTTCAGTGCATCTTTAAGCGTCTTGTTGCCGCCGTAGATCACTTCCAGAGTAGTGAGCAATCCTTCGTGGACCTGTGCGTCCCACGTGACAACAGTGTTAAAGATTTGCTTCACCATCTTACGCTCTTAAATCCGCCTCTTCTTCTTCTGGTTTTCATCCTCTTCAGTTTTCTCTTTATTCTCATGAATTTCAACAGATTCTTTTCCGTCACCTTTATTCTTTCTTTGCGTATATTCAGAACTTTCATCACTGGAGTCATCGTCACTTGGTCTTTCCTCGTCATCTTCAAAACTATCATCCATGCAGTCTCCATACATCTCCTTGTCCTGTACTTTTTCAAAGTGAATCAGCGTGTTCAGTCCTTTCTTGAAGTGACGATGTATGATGCCCTGCATGGCGTAGTGCACCTTACGCATCATCACCTCCTGTTCCTTGTGGCTCTTTCCCTGCAGACGGAAGTACATGCGCCGCAGGAAGTCTCTGATGATGTACGTCACGTGCTGCATCACCATTCTGTTGGGGAAGGCAAGCCGCCCCAGCATGTCTTCGTGTGCCTTTCCCGGCTTATTCAGGTGGGTTATAGCTAGGACGAATTTCTTGGAGCACGTGGTCTGCAAGGACGTGTACTCAGCCCTGTCTAGCTCAAAGTTACTGGCAGGAGGATCGGGTTTGGCCAAGCACTAGTATTGTGCTGCCTCGGGCGTGGCTTCAACACCCTTCATCACTGCACTCCAAGCCTGCT
>JAXIVD010000505.1:52500-72500 GCA_036785275.1 Cancer borealis | reverse complement strand
TGCGGTGTTCGAGAGACGTCATGCTGGAAGGGATCTCCGCTTCTTCCCACAGCAGTCGGAGGGCACGTCTCTGCACCGCGTCAAGGCGCCGGGTGTGAGTGGCGGCACCGGACATCCATGCCAAGGCACCATATTCCATACATGGACGAATCTGTGCCTTGTACAGAGTCAGGATGCCTCGGGAGTCGAGGCTTCCCGCCACCCTGCGAAGGGCAGACACACGCTGAGAGGTCTGGCGGGCTACAGACGTGATGTGTCGCTTGTAGCGCAGCTCCCGGTCAATGGTGACTCCCAGGATCTTGATGTTATCCTGGAGGTGCAGCCGAACGCCCTCAAACCGTAGCTGTCCCTCCACTGCCTGAGGAGCAGCAGGAGACCGGGAGACAACCATGGCGTGTGTCTTATTCGGCGCGAAATCGACCTGCCACACCTTCCCCCACTCCTCTGCTGCCTTCAGCTGCTTGTTGACGGCGGCGACGGCGCGCTGGCTGTCCTGACGGCAATAGGAAAGGGATATGGTGCAATCGTCAGCATAAGCCTTAACTGCTGGTATCTGACGGAGCAGGTCATCTATGTACACGTTCCACAGGACTGGCCCCAACACTGAGCCCTGTGGAACTGAAGCTCTTATACAGGCAGGTTTGGAAGACCGCCCGTTGAGAACTACTCGGAGCGTCCTTCCTTGAAGGTAGTCCTCGAGCAGTATTAGCAGACTTCCATCGACACCCTTGGCGCGTAGCTTTGCCAGAAGGCCGGAGTGCCACCACTCGATCAAGGCGCCGGCGATGTCCAGTGCCACCACGAATGTGTCCAAGCCTTCATCGAGGGTGTCTTGCCATTCTTGTGAGAGAAGAAGGAGGAGGTCGGAGGTGGAGCGGCCTGGCCTGAAACACTCTCTCTCTCTCTCTCTCTCTCTCTCTCTCTCTCTCTCTCTCTCTCTCTCTCTCTCTCTCTCTCTCTCTCTCTCTCTCTCTCTCTCTTTCTCTCTCTCTTTCTCTCTCTCTCTCTCTCTCTCTCCTCTCTCTCTCTTCTCTCTCTCTCTCTCTCTCTCTCTCTCTCTCTCTCTCTCTCTCTCCTCTCTCTCTCTCTCTTTCTCTCTTCTCTCTCTCTCTCTTCTCTCTCTCTCTCTCTCTCTCTCTCTCTCTCTCTCTCTCTCTCTCTCTCTCTCTCTCTCTCTCTCTCTCTCTCTCTCTCTCTCTCTCTCTCTCTCATGCAATTTGCAAGGAGAAGGAAAAAGAGACGCAGGAAACTGGGAGGTAAAAGAGGAAAGGGGAAAACAGAAGAAGGATAATAAGTAGAAAAGGTGTGAAGGGAATTTAATTAATTACCTGTATCTGTATCGAGTTACCTGAGGTGTTATGAAGTGTTAAGAAGGGACAGGTGGAGAGACAAAGCCAGAAGGAGTTAAAATTATTCGTGTGAAAGTTAAGATGAGTTGCAATTAAATGGAAAAAAAATTAAAAAAAATCTTAATAAACGAACACAGTGAGGAAGAGAAGACCAAGAGGAGAAAAAAGAGGAGGAAGAAGAGGAGAAAGAGGAAGAAAAAGAGGAGGAGGAGGAGGAGGAGAAGGAGGAGGAGGAGGAGGAGGAGGAGGAGGAGGAGGAGGAGGAGGAGGAAGAGGAGGAAGAGGAGGAGGAGGAGGAGGAGGAGGAGGAGGAGGAGGAGTACATAGGTGTACATAGGAGAGACGAGTGACAGGAGGCCTTGCGACCTATGGCGAGGTCACTCGTTTAACTACGCTATAAGACTGAGATATTATAGAGCAAGAGGTAAGGATAGAACAGATGAAGGCTCCTCCCCAACCACCAGTCCCTCCGGCGTTACCCGGCAGGAAAAAGAACGAAGAAAAAACACCTCGTTTGTTGAAAGAGACAAACGAGGAAATTTTATATAGGTGTGATGCCTCCAATTTAATCTCAAATAGGCCTACTGAATGTACCTTTTTGTTTTGTTTAGTCTGCCCTTAGATCCTGTATTCCCAAGGGGATACTGCATTATATAAATGTTTTTACTCACACATCATTCATATTATATTAATGTTTATATTAGAATTGTTTCTCCAAGCTTTCAAATCCTATGCAGTCAACCCCTCCCACCAGACAGTTTTCTATGGAAAGAAATTAGTATCATAATCTAATCACTATTAATAGTCATTAACTTGTCAAAATGCTCTCCATAGTCTAATATAATTAACCTACTTAGTTATCTTCCCACAAAACTTTGTTAAGAATGACGTAATATTGCATCATATGAGGTGATCATGCCCCGGGGCTCGTCGACGTGCAAAAAGTCACGTAGACAAAAATTTTCCCCTATATAGTAATCCAGAGATCAGGTTCAATAGATATCTAAATGTCACTTATTTAGCGTCAAAATTAATTTCCTATAAACTGATAACTATTTCACGTCTCAATAATCAATTAATAATAAGATCAAAGGAGGAATATCCTCGAAACTCCCCCCCTTCCCCCTTCTCATCTCCCGCCTTTTTCCCAGAGAGCGTCACTCGGTGTTCAACGTTGATTGCGTTCACAGGTGAGTGACATCGCTCTCGGAATCCCTCAATATTTGTGAAATTCAATGCCTCTCACCATTAATATATAATCCATAATCTTCCCCAGTAACCTGACAATATATATAAACCCCTATTGAGATCAATTATAAGTGGATAATATCAATTTCCTTCTCTTAAAGAAAGACAACGTGGTTTCAAAACCGCATGGTCCCCTATTTCCCTACAAAATATTTCATGGTGTACAATATATATTTTTCACGGTCATTTCTATGTTATTGTGACTGTGTATTAACTTCTGAGTTAAGGAAGTGAATTATACGGACTCGGTGTTCAACGTTGATTGCGTTCACAGGGAAAGAATGCCTCCACGACAGTTACACCAATTTCTCATTTACTTTCTTTTGTTTTTGTAGTTAAATGAACGGCTAGAAGCCACTGCCAAATTTCCAAGTTAAGCTTTAGGAAACTATGTGTCACGTAAGACGGTCTGATAGACCCAGCCCATGTATTCAGGAATAGGAATCGCGTATTCCTACTTAGTGAGGAAGAATTATACTATGTATGCATAAACAGAAACATTGAGATCACCTTACTTTCGGAAATCCCCTGAGAAAAGGTTCTTTAACTGTTCTCAGGCCCAGTTACAAAATTATAACATTTTTAAGGTGATATTTTTCAGGGAAGGGAGTCAAGGGTATAATGTGTAATGTGTGAAGAGTTTGGTATCTCGAGGTGAGATAAGTATTGCCAACTCTGTATTTATTTTCTTTTTGAGGAAGATGATGTTTTTCTGCCATGAACCATTAAGTTGTCTGATACTATAACTAAGCCGTGTTTCTAAGACTCAATGATCAGCCTGTGATATTCAAAGTATACATTAAATAAATAACTCAAGAAAAATCTGAGAAAGTGATTCTGTGTTAATACTAACCTCCGTTGGTGTGGTAAGGTTAATGTGGGAGGTGCTCAACACTCTTGAAAAAGGATATGAAACAAATCCACGAATCCATGTGCCTTATTGAAACTCAGTCCATTCTACCAAATAACTAAATTGTTAAATCAGTTCCCCTTTTCTTTTCATTGGTCGCCTATATTTCCCTGGTAGTAATTATTTTCTCTTTCGAATATTTTAACTTCCCTTTAGGAAGAAATTAAATTCCCTGAGAATCCCCTAATTCTCATTAAACCTTTGGGGGTGGTGGCAGCTTTCTTTTCTTAATATTCAGGGAAATATCCAACATCAGGAACCATTAATAAATATAATTAATCAAAGTAAATATCTTTTTAATGGCCATGAGAGTTCCCCATTCGAAGTTAATTTAATGACAAGGCACCACACTGGTGGTCCTTCAGCAGTGAAGTGAAAGTAAAACAAATTAATTAGGTAAAGAAATTAATCAAGCAATAACATCATTTAAATAAATAACGTACCTCAGAACCCGAACAGCCTCAGCCCTCCCCCGGGCACCACATAGGAAAGATGGAAAAATAGAATGGCTAATCTAAATCAATCTAACACTACCGCGGGACAAAATTTAAAAGTCGAATTCCTTATAATACTTGTCTAATCGATTTTTAAAGGTGACAATCGTGTTAGCTTGATCTATAGATGCTGGTAGTTTATTCCAAAAGTCAATTACCCGTATATTAAATTTTTTTTTCTCGCAAATCGGTATTGAAACGTTGTCCTTTAATCTTTAAGCCATTATTTCGCGTTATCAGTTGTGATGAGAGCTCGAAGAAATGTTCAAGGTTTATGTGATCTCTATTCTTTAGTATCTTGAAGGTTTCAATCAGATCACCTCTGATTCGACGGTCTTTTAAGGAAAACATATCTAATCTTTTCAGACGCTCTTCATAAGACAAGCCACGAACGCCTGGAACTAGTTTAGTTGCTCGTCATTGCACGCTCTCTAGTTTATTTTCATCTTTTAGATAGCACGGCGACCAAAACTGAACTGCATATTCTAAGTGGGGTCTCGCTAACGAAGTATAAAGACGCGTTATGACTTCCGGATTCTTACATTGAAAATTACGAGCAATAAATCCAAGAATAATATTAGCTTTTCGACTAGCAGCCAAACATTGTATGCCATTCTTCAAATCGCTTTTTACTTGTACTCCTAGATCCTTTTCTTTTTCAATTTTCATTAAATTTTGTGACTGTAATTTATAATTATGCTTTCGATTATTGAAACCAACGCGCATTACTTTACATTTATCTTTATTAAACTTCAAAAGCCATTTATCATTCTAGGTACTTAAGTTGTCTAAATCCTGCTGTATGACCTTACAGTCGCCAATCGTGAGTGTTTTACCACCTATTTTGGTATCGTCAGCGAACTTGAATATTTTAGTAGTAATGCCGCAGTCTAAATCATTTATATATATCAAGAGGAGTAAAGGACCCAAAACAGACCCCTGTGGAACTCCACTAGAAACATGAAGCCAATCGGAGGCTTCACCATTAATCACAACTCGCTGCTTCCGATCCATTAGCCAGCTATCTATCCATGTACACAACTGATCTCCCATTCCGTGAGTTTTAGTTTGATCAAAAGACGCTTGTGTGGCACGGTATCAAACGCTTTTCTGAAATCGAGATAAATAATATCAGAAGGAACTCGCTCGTCGTAATTTGAGAAGACATAATTATAAAATTCCAACAGATTTGAGAGACAAGATCTGTTGTTTCGAAAGCCATGTTGAGTGTTTAAAATCAGATTGTGATTATCTAGGCAAGATGTAATTTTATCTTTGATAATTTTTTCAAGAATTTTGATAACTACCGAAGTAAGACTGATGGGTCTATAATTACCAGCTTCGCATTTGTTACCTTTCTTGAATATCGGTGTGACATTTGCACATTTCCAAAGACTTGGCACTGATCTTTCCTGAAGGGATTTGTTAAAGAGTAATTTCAAGGGTAGCAAAAGTTCATCTTGGCACTCTAGTAATAATCTCGCTGATAATTGATCGGCACCTGTACTTTTATTTGGGTCTAAGTTTCTTAAATATTTAACTATATGGCTTTCAGTTATTTCATCAATTTTAAACATTTCATTTTCGGATCTTCTAAACATGTAATTTACAATCGGCAGTGACGATATATCTTCGGTGATAAACACGCTATGGGAAAAGGTATTTAGAATTTAAGCCATATTTTTACAATCACTCACAAATCTGTTGTTAACATCTTTTATAGAGCCAACTTTATCTTTTACAGTTTTCTTACTACGTATGTACTGATAGAACTTTTTAGGATTTGTTTTCGATTGCTGCGATAAACTAATTTCAAGATTATGTTTCGCATTTTTAATTACCTTCTCACAGTGCCTTTTGGTAGCAATGTAGTGCATGAAGTCATCATCTGATTTAGAGGAGGAGGAGGAGGAGGAGGAGGAGGAGGAGGAGGAGGAGGAGGAGGAGGAGGAGGAGGAGGAGGAGGAGGAGGAGGAGGAGGAGGAGTACAAAGGAGTACAAAGAAAGAACAGACAATAATAGTCTTACTGGACCAAACGAGGCTGTCTGTTTGGCTACACTACTACTATAATATCTACTTGATAGAGACAAAAGGACAGCAAAGTGGAAGGCTCTGCCATACCCACTTCTCCCTCCAGCCGAAGCTGGCGGAAAGAGGAAGTGATAACATGTAGCAGGAGGAGGAGGAGGAGGAAGAAAAAAAACTACTTTAGTCAACATTGAATCACAAATAAATAAAATGTATTATATTATGGCAAACTAGTCTGGTACTTACATACGATATTATAAAAGAAAATCATGTTAGCTCCAACCTGGAAGCTTAGCTCTACTCCCTTTTGGAACGGAAAAAAAACAACCTCTATAATTTCGTCACCTCAGTTTTGCAAATACGTTAAAAGTTACCGTCCTCAATCTCTTGAGTAAAATGGTTAAGAATATGAAGATGAAGAACATGACGCCAGTTACCGAGAGTTTTACCGAGCATTCCATGGAGCCCGAGAAGACAGTGAAAGAGGACCCCAGCAGCACTTCAACCAACGGCACCATGAAGACAATAAAGAAGAAGCACCTCAAGATGGGGAAGGTCCTGGGGGAAGGTCAGTACGGCGTGGTGCACAGAGGGCGGCTGGCTCTCTCCCGGAACAGGATCGTGAAGGTGGCCATCAAGAAGCCCATGGACGATCCTGAGCTCATTGCGAAAACCTCTGAGGAGGCGGAGCTACTCCGGGAGGTGGAAGGCGAGGCTGGCGTTCCCCGGCTTTACGGGGTGACGACTGACTCTCCTCCCTCCTTGGTGATGGAGCTGTGCCCGGGAGAGCCGCTGGAAGACTGCCTAAGGAGAGGAGAGGTGCGCTCCTGTCTGCTGGCCCTCGTGCAGGTGTGCGGCATTGTGCGGCGCCTGCATGCCAGGGGCGTCACCCACGGTGGCATCCACGAAAGGAACGTGTTGGTGGACGCGTCCAACGAGGGTGACGTGCGTGCGTTCCTGCTGGACTTTGGTCTGGCTAAGAGGGACACTGACCGCCTCCAGCAGGAGTCCGATGTCATTGACATTGTGGCTACTGCGCTGGAGGTCATCCCCCGACGTGGAGGCTCAACATGACCTCTGACCTAGAGAAGGTCACCGCCCTGCTGCACCAGGCCCTGGAAGATGGTGACCTGTCCGTGTGAGTCTGGGGGTGATGAAAAAAAGGATCTGTGAAGAAGGCCTTCAGTGTATAAAAAGTGTAGTGAAAGTAAGAAAATAAAAGTTGAAAAAGAAAAGAAAAGAATAAGAAAAGAAAAAGAAAAGAAAAGAGTTAATAGAAAAAATCAACAAGTGTAGTGATGAAAAAAGGACCTGTGAAGAAGGCCATCAGTGTAGTGAAAGTATGAAAATAAAAGTTGAAAAATAATCAAAAATAATAAGAGAAGTAAAAGAAAAGAGTTAATAGAAAAAAATAAGTGTAGTGATGAAAAAAGGACCAGTGAAGAAGGCCTTAAGTGTAGTGAAAGTGCTTGAAAATTGCATTGATACATGAATATTTGAAAAAAAAGAAGTATGATAAAGTTGAAAAAGGAAAAAGTTAGAAAAAGAAAAAAGAAAAAGAAAGAGAAAATAGAAACAAAAGCTTATAAGTGCCTGAAAATTGTAATGATACTTAACATTTTGAAAAATTATGTGAATAAGCTTAAAAAGAAAAAGAAAAAGAGTATAACAATAGAAAAACGACAAGTGTAATGATGAAACAATGGACCTGTGCACGAGGCATTATGTGTATAAAAAAGTGTGTAAAAGTGTGTGAACAACATTCTTGCAGTTACATGTAACATTACTTTTTGTCTGTTGTAAACTATATATGTATGTGTGTGTGTGTGTGTGTGTGTGTGTGTGTGTGTGTGTGTGTGTGTGTGTGTGTGTGTGTGTGTGTGTGTGTGTGTGTGTGTCTCTCTCCTTATGTAATTAGTTTAGTGATGAAATGTATTGTTTTAGTTGTTAATATAATCATTGTGTTGATGTAAGTAATTGTTCGAATGTTTATATATAACTTTATGTAACTATTTTGTTGATGAAACTATTTGTTCTAATGTTTCAGTGTAATTATCTTATTGATGTAATGAATTGTTATAGGTCTTTAATGTAATAATTTTATTGACGAAAATAAACTAATATCTCCTCCTGATCCCTCCTGATTTTTCTCTCTCCTCCTTTTTATCTTTAGCTTTTTCTATCTTTCCTCCTTCCTATCTTTCCTCCTTTCTATCCCTCTCTCACTTCTATCTGTCCAAAACTTCTATCTCTACCTCTGCATCAACTCCTGTTAGTGTCTGTTCTTCCTTTGTAATCTCCTCTCCTCTCTTTTTCTCTTCTCTTCTCTTCTCTTCTCTTCTCTTCTCTTCTCTTCGCTTATCTACTCACTTCTCTTCTCTTCTATTCACTCTTCTCTTCTCTTCCCTTATCTCTTCTCTTCTTTTCAATTCTCTTCTCTAATCTCTTCACTTCTCTTCTCTTTTCCTCGTTTTTTCTCTCCTCTCCTCTCCTCTCCTCTCCTCACACTTCACCTTACCTAACCTCCTCTCACCTCATCTCACCTCCTCTCACCTCACCTCACCTCACCTTCTCTCACCTCACCTCACCTTCTCTCACCTCACCTCACCTGACTTCACCTCCTCTCACCTCCTCTCCTCTCACCTCACCTGACCTCCTCTCACCTCTCCTTCCCTCACCTCTCCTCCCCTCCCCTCCCCTCCCCTCCCCTCTCCTTCCCTCACCTCCTCTCACCTTAACTCACCTCCTCTCACATCCCCTCTCCACACCTCATCTCACATCATCTCCCCTCCCCTCACCTCCTCTCATCTAACCTCACCTCCTATCACCTCACCTTACCTCCTCTCTCCTCACCTCACCACATCTCATCTAACCTCATCTCATCTCATCACCTCACCTCATCTCATCTCATCTCACCTCATCTCCTCTCACATCACCTCACCTCACTTCACCTCACCTCACCTTACATCACCTCATCTCCTCTACCCTCATCTCACCTCATCTCCTCTCACTTCACCTCACCTCATCTCATCTCACCTCACCTCTTCTCATCTCACCTCACCTCAACTCCTCTCATCTCATCTTCTCTCACCTCACCTCACCTCACCTCCTGTCACCTCACTCCACCACCTCTTATATCACCTGACCTCACCTAACCTCACCTCCTCTCACCTCACCTCCTCTCACCTCACCTCACCTCACCTCACCCAACCTCGTCTCTCCTATCTCACCTCTTCTCACCTCACTTAAACTCCTCTTACTTCACCTCATCTCGGTTCACCTCCTCTCAAATCACTTTACCTCACCTCACCACAACTCCTCTCACCTTACCTCACCTCAGCTAACCTCCTCTCACCTCACTTAATCTCACTTTCTCTCACCTTACCTAACCTCATCTCGGTTCACATCCTCTCAAATCACTTCCCCTCACCTCCTCTCACCTCACATCACTTAACCTCCTTCTCACCTCACCTCCTCTCATTTTAGCTCACCTTTTATCATCTCACCTCATCTCACCTCCTCTTCTCTCACCTCACCTCACCTCACCTCCTCTAATCTCAATTCCTCTCACCTCACCTCCTGTCACCTCGCCTCACCTCACCTTCTGTCACCTAACCTCACCACCTCTCACCTCACCTCACCCTACCTCACCGACGCTCCTCTCATCTCACCTCACCTCCGCTCACCTTATCTCACCTCCTCTCTCCTCACCTCCTCTCACCTCGCCTCCTCTAACCTTACCTCACCTCACCTCACTTCACCTCCTCTCACCTCTTCTCACCTCAACTCCTCTCACCTAAACTCCTCTCACCTAACCTCACCTCACCTCGCCTCACCTCCTCTCACCTCACCCCCTCTCTCCTCACCTATTTTCACCTCACCTTCTCTCACCTCACCTAATCTAACCTCATCTCCTCTCATCTCACATCCTCTCACCTCACCTCACCTCACCTCACCTCCTCTCACATCACCTCACCTCACCTCATCTCCTCTCACCACACCTCACCTCACCTTACCTCACCTCACCACCTCTCACCTCACATCCTCTCACCTCATCTCACTTCACCTCACATCACCTCCTCTCACCTCACCTCAACTCACCTTACCTCACCTCCCCTCACCTCACCACCTCTCATCTCATGTTCCCACCTCACCTCCTCTCACATCATCTCACCTCACCTCACATCACCTCCTCTCACCTTAACTCAACTCACCATCACCTCACCTCCACTCACCTCACCTTACCTTACCTTCTTCTCTCCTCACCTCATCTCACCTCACCTCCTCCCTCCACACCTCACCTCACCTCACCTTACCTCCTTCTCTCCTCACCTCATCTCACCTCACCTCCTCCCTCCACACCTCACTTCACCTCACCTCAACTCACCTCAACTCACCTCACATCCTCTCACCTCATCTCACCTCACCTCACATCACCTCCTCTCACCTCACCTCAACTCACCTTACCTCACCTCACCTCCCCTCACCTCACCACCTCTCACCTCACATCCTCTCACTTCACCTCCTATCACCTCAACTCACATTACCTCCTCTGACCTCACCTCAACTCACCTCACCTCACCTCACCTCACCTCCCCTCCCCTCTCCTCTCCTTCCCTCTCCTCACATCACCTCCTCTCGCCTCAACTCACCTGCTCTCACATCCACTACCCTCACCTCATCTCACCTCATCTCTCCTCCCCTCACCTCCTATCACCTAACCTCACCTCCTCTCACCTCACCTTACCTCCTCTCACCTCATCTCACCGCATCTCATCTAACCACATCTCATCTCATCTTCTCTCACCTCACCTCACCTAACCTCACATCACCTCCTCTCACCTCACCTCATCTCACCTCCTCTCCTCTCACCTCACCTCATCTCACCTCCACTAACCTCAATTCATCTCACCTCACCTCCTGTCACCTCGCCTTACCTCACCTCTTGTCACCTAACTTCACCTCCTCTCACCTCACCTCCTCTCACCTCATCTCTTTTCACCTCACTTCACCACTCCTCACCTCACCCCCTCAATCCTCACCTATTTTCACCTCTCCTTCTCTCACCTCACATCATCTCACTTTATCTCCTCTAACTTCACATCCTCTCACCTCACCTCACCTCCTCTCACCTCACCTCACCTCACCTCAACTCCTCTCACCACACCTCACCTCACCACTTCTCACCACACATCCTCTTACCTCACCTCCTTTCACCTCATCTCACCTCACCTCACATCACCTCCACTCACCTCACATCAACTCACCTCACCTCACCTCCCCTCACCTCACCACCTCTCACCTCACATCATCTCACCTCACCTCCTCTCACCTAACTTAACCTCACCTTCTCTCACCTCACCTCACCTGACTTCACCTCCTCTCCTCTCACCTCACCTCACCTCCTCTCACCTCATCTCACCTCACCTCACCTCCCTTCCCTTCCCCTCCTCTCTCCTTCCCTTTCCTCACCTCACCTCGTCTCACCTCACCTTACCTCCTCTCACCTCACCTCACCACATTTCATCTAATCTCATCTCATCTCATCTCCTCTCACTTCACCTCATCTGACCTCACCTCATCTTATCTCACCTCATCTCCTCTCACCTCACCTTACCTCACTTTATCTCACCTCAGCTCACCTCACCTCATCTCCTCTACCCTCATCTGACCTCATCTCCTCTCACCTCACTTCACCTCATCTCACCTCACCTCACCTCCTCTCATCTCACCACACCTCACTTCACCTCACCTCCTCTCATTTACTCTCACCTCACCTCAGCTCACCTCACCTCATCTCCTCTACCCTCATCTCACTTCACCTCACCTCAGCTCCTCATACATCACCTCACATCCTTTCACTTCACTTCACCTCACCTCCTGTCACCTCATCCCACCTCCTCTTATCTCACCTCACCTCCTGTCACTTCGCCTCACCTCACCTACTGTCACCTAACCTCACCTCCACTCACCTCACCTCATCTCATCTCACCTCACCTTTTCTCACCTTATCTCACCTCCTCTCTCCTCACCTCACCTCACCTCATCTCCTCGCACCTCACCTATCCTCACCTCACCTTTTCTCACCTCATCTTACCTCCTCTCACCTCACCTCCTCTAACCTTACCTCACCTCACCTCACTTCACCTCCTTTCACCTCAACTACTGTCACCTTAGGTCATCTCACCTCATCTCACCTCATTTCACCTCACCTCCTCTCACCTCACCTTACATCCTCTTACCTCACCTCATCTCACATCACCTCACCTCACCTCACCTACTCTCACCCACCTCTTCTCACCTTACCTCACCTCCTCTCACCTCATTTCACCTCACCTCATCTCCTCTCACCACACCTCACCTCACCCAACCTCACCTCACCACCTCGGACCTCACATCCTCTCACCTCATCTCACTTCACCTCACATCACCTCCTCTCACCTCACCTCAACTCACCTCCCCTCACCTCACCACCTCTCTCTTCACAATCTCTCACCTCACCTCTTCTCACTTCATGTCACCTCACCTCACACTACCTACTCTCACCTCACCTCAACTCACCTCACTTCACCTCCTCTCTCCTCACCTCACCTTACCTCCTCTCATCTCACTTCACCTCACCTCCTCTCACCTCATATCCTCTCACCTCACCTCCTCTCACCTCCTATCACCTCATCTCACCTCACTTCCTCTTTCCTCATCTCATCTCACCTCCTCGCACCTCAACTCACGTCACTACCTATCATCTCACCTCACCTCACCTCCTCTTACCTCACCTCACCTCACCTCACCTCCTTTCACCTTACCTCTTCTCACCTCACCTCACCTCCTCTCACTTTACCTCACCTCCTCTCACCTCACCTCATCGCCTCTTACCTCCTCACACCTCACCACACCTCATTTCACCTCATCTCCTTTCACCTCACCTCCCACCTCAAATCACCCAACCTCATATCAACTCACTTCCTCTCACGTCACCTCACCTCCTCTCACCTCACCTCACTCCATCTCACATAACCTCACCTCTTCTATCCTCCTCTCACCTCACTTCCTTTTACCTCACCTCACCTCACCTCCTCTCACCTCACCTCACCTCCTATTACCTCACCTTTTTCCTCTTACCTCACTTCACCTCCTCTCACACACCTCACCTCATTTCCTCTCACCTAACCTCACCTCACTTCCTCTCACCGCACCTCACCTCACCTCACTTCCTCTCACCGGATGTCACCTCATCTCACTTCCTCTCACCTAACCTCCTTTCATCTCCTCTCACCTGACCTCCTCCCACCTCATCTCACCTCACCTTACCTCTTCTCACCTTACTTCACCTAACCTCACGTCACATCACCTCACCTCATCTCACCTCTCCTCTCCACTCCTCACACCTCACCTTATCTCACCTCCTCTCACCTCTTTTCATCTCCTTTTACCTCACCTCACCTTACCTCACCTTCTTTCACCTCACCTCACTTCCTCTTACATCCCCTCCCCTCACCTCATCTCACCTCATCTCCCCTCCCCTCACCTCCTCTCACCTAACCTCACTTCCTCTCACCTCACCTTACCTCCTCTCACCTCACCTCACCACATCTCATCTAACCTCATGTCATCTCATCTCCTCTCACCTCACCTCACCTAACCTCACCTAATTTTATCTCACCTCATCTCCTCTCACCTCACCTCACCTCATCTCACTTCACCTCACTTGAGCTCATCTCACCTCATCTTCTCTACCCTCATCTCACCTCATCTCCTCTCACCTCACTTAACCTCATCTCACCTCCTCTCATCTAACCTTACCTCACCTCACCTCCTCTCATCTTATCTCATCTCCTCTCACCTCTCCTCACCTCACTTCACCTCACCTCACCTCACCTCACCTCATCCCCTCTACACTCATTTCACCTCTCCTCATCTCCTCTCATCTCACCTCACCTCATCTCATCTAATCTCATCTCCTCTTACTTCACCTCATCTCCTCTCACCTCAACTAACTTCACCTCATCTCCTCTCACCTCACATAACTTCCTCTCACCTCACCTCACCTCACCTCTCTTGCCACTTCTCACTTGAGCTCGTCTCACCTCATCTTCTCTACCCTCATCTCACCTCATCTCCTCTCACCTCACCTCACTTCATCTCACCTCCTCTCATCTAACCTTACCTCACCTCACCTCCTCTCATCTTATATCATCTCCTCTCACCTCTCCTCACCTCACTTCACCTCACCTCACCTCACCTCACCTCACCTCACCTCACCTCATCCCCTCTACACTCATTTCACCTCAACTCATCTCCTCTCATCTCACCTCACCTCATCTCATCTAATCTCATCTCCTCTTACCTCACCTCATCTCCTCTCACCTCAACTAACTTCCTCTCACCTAACCTCACCTCATTTTATCTCACCTCATCTCCCCTCCCCTCACCTCCTCTCACCTAACCTCACCTCCTGTCACCTCACCTTACCTCCTCTCACCTCACCTCAACACATCTCATCTAACCTCATGTCATCTCATCTCCTCTCACCTCACCTCACCTAACCTCACCTAATTTTATCTCACCTCATCTCCTCTCACCTCACCTCACCTCACCTCACTTCACCTCACTTGAGCTCATCTCATCTCATCTTCTCTACCCTCATCTCACCTCATCTCCTCTCACCTCACCTCACCTCATCTCACCTCCTCTCATCTAACCTTACCTCACCTCACCTCCTCTCATCTTATCTCATCTCCTCTCACCTGTCCTCACCTCACTTCACCTCACCTCACCTCACCTCACCATCTCCTCTACCCTCATTTCACCTCACCTCATCTCCTCTCATCTCACCTCAACTCATCTCATCTAATCTCATCTCCTCTTACCTCACCTCATCTCCTCTCACCTCACCTAACTTCCTCTCACCTCACCTCACCTCACCTCCTTTTGCCACTTCTCACTTCGCCTCCTCCTACCTCACTTCACCTCACCTCCTCTCACCTCAGTTCATCTCACCTCACCTCCTCTCACCTCCTCTCACCTCCTCATACATCACCTTACATCCTTTCACCTCACTTCACCTCAACTCCTGTAACCTCACCTCACCTCCTCTCATCACACATCACTTCCTCTTACCTCACCTCAACTCTCCTCACCTCACCTCCCCTCACCTCACCACCTCTCACCTCACATCCTCTCACCTCATCTCTTCTCACCTCATCTCACCTCACCTCACATCACCTCCTCTCACCTCACCTCAATTCACCTCACCTCACCTCACCTTATTTCCTCTCACCTCACCTCACCTCACCTACTCTCACCTCACCGCCTCTCACATCCTATCACCTCATCTCACCTCACTTCCTCTTACCTCACCTCACCTCACCTCCTCTCACCTCAACTCCCGTCACCAACTATCACCTCTTCTCACCTCAACTCATTTCACCTCCTCCCGGCTCTTCTCACCTGAACTCCTCTCACCTTACCTCATTTCACCTCAACTCACCTAAACTCACCTCACCTCACATTCTCTTACCTCACTTCACTTCAATTCACCTTCTCATACCTCACCTCACCTCACCTCACCCCCTTTTACCTCACCTCTTCTCACCTCACTTCACCTCCTCTCATTTTACCTCATCTCCTCTCACCTCACCTCACTGCCTCTTACTTCATCACACCTCACCTCCTCTAACCTCCATTCCTCTCACCTCACCTCCTGTCATGTCGCCTCACCTCACCTCCTGTCACCTCACCTCACCTCCTCTCATCTCACCTCACCTCACCTCACCGCACCTCCTCTCACTTCACCTTACCTCCTCTCACCTTATCTCGCCTCCTCTCTCCTAACCTTACTTCACCTCATCTTCTCGCACCTCACTTCATCTCACCTCACCTCCTCTAACCTTACCTCACCTCACCTCACTTCACCTACTCTCGCCTCTTTTCACCTGAACTCCTCTCACCTAACCTCATCACACCTCAACTCACCTCAACTCACCTTCTCTCACTTCACATCATCTCAACTCATCTCATCTCACCTCACATCCTCTTACCTCACCTCCTCTCACCTCACCTCACCTCACCTCATCTCCTCTCACCACACCTCACCTCACCTCACCTCACCTCACCACCTCTCATCTCACATCCTCTCACCTCACCTCATCTCACCTCACCTCACATAATTTCCTCTCACCTCACCTCAAGTCACCTCACCTTACCTCCTCTCACTTTACCTCACCTCCTCTCACCTCACCTAACCGCCTCTTACCTCATCACACCTCACCTCACCTGCTCTCACCTCACCTCCTCTCTTCTCACCGACCACCTCACCTCACCCAACCTCACCTCACCTCACCTCCTCTCACTTCATCTCACCTCCTCTCACCTCACCTTTTTTCCTCTTACCTCACTTCACCTTCTCGCACACACCTCACCTCATTTCCTCTCCCCTAACCTCACCTCACTTGCTCTCACCGCACCTCACCTCATCTCACCTTCTCCTCACCTCACATCACCTCTCTTCACCTCACCTCACCTCACCTCACCTCACCTCTCTTCGTCTCACCGCATCTCACCTAACCTCACCTCCTTTCATCTCCTCTCACCTCACCTCGTCACACCTCCTCTCACCTAACTTACTCTCACCTCACATGACCATTTCTGACCTCACATCACCTCACCTCCTCAAACCTTACCTCACCTCATCTCATCTCACCTCTTTTCACGTTCCCTCATCTCACCTCACTTCATCTCCTCTCATCTCACCTCACCTTACCTCACCTCCTCTCACCTTAACTCCTCTCAATTAACCTCCTCAACTCACACCTCACCTCGTCTAACCTTATCTCACCTCACTTCAACTTACCTCCTTATCTCACTTCACTTAACCACATCTCCTCTCACCTCACCTCACCTCACTTCACCTCCTCGCTCCTCACCTCACCTCACCTCTTCTTACCTAACTTCACCTTGTATCACCTCACCTCATCTTATCTCATCTCCTCTCATCTCACCTCATCTCACCTCACCTCCTCTAACCTTACTTCATCTCACCTCACCTGCTCTCACCTTGCCTCACCTCACCTAACCTCTTTTCATATCACCTCACTAATTGAGGTTTTTTAAATTTTCCATGGTTTTGATAATATTAACATAAACAACTATGTAACTACCGATCTCACAAGCTCCACCCGTAACAATGGCTTCAAGATCATTGGTAAGCGTTTTAGATCGAATGAAGCGAAGCACTTTTTCTTCAATAGAATCGTAAATATTTGGAATTCTCTCCCAGCACAAATAGTTAACAGTATTACAATTGAATCATTTAAGAAAAAACTAAATAAGCACTTAGCGTCCGTTCACCAAGTCGAATATTTAATTACTGCGTTAATATATATATATATATATATATATATATATATATATATATATATATATATATATATATATATTTTTTTTTTTTTTTTAGCATAGATTACTCCTTGTTTTTATTTCTTTCCAATACAAATTCCATGTTAGTTTTTCCATACTACATGGTATCACTTCCTCTTCCGGCCAGCTTCGGCTGGAGGGAGGGGTGGGTGGGGAGGAGCCTTCCACTTTCCTGTCCTTTTGTCTCTATCAAGTAGATACTATAGTAATAGTAGTGTAGCTAAACAGTCAGCCTCGTTAGATCCAGTAAGACTGTTGTTGTCTGTTCTTCCTTTGTACTCCTTTGTACTCCTCCTCCTGCTTCACAGGCTCTTCACTCTCATCGCCGAAATCATTATTTTCCTGTTCACTCTCCTTCCCACGCTGCCTCACGGTACTCTTGACGGTGCAGGTGACGTAGTGGCCCAGAATGCACTGGTCACACTCCCCGAAGCAGAAAACGTCATTGTAATCATCTTCCACGTCAGAGAGGTAGTGGCACATCCTCGCGTCGTCAGAGAACTCAAGACTCGCGTGGGATCTGTTGTCTGGGATGTAGATTTCTTCAGCCTCTTTTTCCTCATCGCTGGAGTCAATTTGTTCGTCCTTCTTGGATGTGAATATCTCGCCTTGTTAACATTGTGATCCTCCTTCAGTGCATCTTTAAGCGTCTTGTTGCCGCCGTAGATCACTTCCAGAGTAGTGAGCAATCCTTCGTGGACCTGTGCGTCCCATGTGACAACAGTGTTAAAGATTTGCTTCACCATCTTACGCTCTTAAATCCGCCTCTTCTTCTTCTGGTTTTCATCCTCTTCAGTTTTCTCTTTATTCTCATGAATTTCAACAGATTCTTTTCCGTCACCTTTATTCTTTCTTTGCGTATATTCAGAACTTTCATCACTGGAGTCATCGTCACTTGATCTTTCCTCGTCATCTTCAAAACTATCATCCATGCAGTCTCCATACATCTCCTTGTCCTGTACTTTTTCAAAGTGAATCAGCGTGTTCAGTCCTTTCTTGAAGTGACGATGTATGATGCCCTGCATGGCGTAGTGCACCTTACGCATCATCACCTCCTGTTCCTTGTGGCTCTTTCCCTGCAGACGGAAGTACATGCGCCGCAGGAAGGCTCTGATGATGTACGTCACGTGCTGCATCACCATTCTGTTGGGGAAGGCAAGCCGCCCCAGCATGTCTTCGTGTGCCTTTCCCGGCTTATTCAGGTGGGTTATAGCTAGGACGAATTTCTTGGAGCACGTGGTCTGCATGGACGTGTACTCAGCCCTGTCTAGCTCAAAGTTACTGGCAGGAGGATCGGGTTTGGCCAAGCACTGGTATTGTGCTGCCTCGGGCATGGCTTCAACACCCTTCATCACTGCACTCCAATCCTGCTCATCAAAGCAGCAGTGTTTGTGGAGCCACTCCTGCACGTAGTCAGTCTTAGAAAGTTCCCACTTCCATTCATCCTCGTCCTCCTCAGAGTTACACACATTTGCTAGAGGTTTATCTTCCAAAACCTCATTCAAGTCTGATTTCTTGTAACACTCCCACATTTGAACATTTTCCTCTTCCATGTCACACTCAACACACCGGCACTGAGTCTCACCCTCCGCTTCCATCTGTACACGAGCCTTGGTTTTCTTCACTTTAAGCTGATGAAGAGCGTCCAACCGTCTCTTCTTGGCACGGGTGGCTCGAATCTCCCGAACCTGGACAGCTCGACTCATGTTTGTATCATCTTGATCCAATGTATAGGGGGCTGCGTTGCCCTCCTTAAGGGGCTTTATGCTCCATATTGTGTGAAACATTTATGTTTTATTACCGAAATCTACGAAATGCTATACCATAGGTGAAGATTTTAACGTATTATATTTTTGATGAACAACCGGTTTAAACCAGATCAACCAGCTTGAAGGCAGCGGCGGAGCCTTCAAAACGGCGGCATGTTGGAGCTACGATAACATTACCTCGCCCTTAATAGCATCATGGGTAAGATTCACTATGTTTACACACACAAAGGTAATAGTAGAAGTAAAACTAATAGTAATAATTATACTAACGATAATAATAAAAAATAATGAAAATGAAAATAATAATGATAATGATGATAATAATAATCATTATAGTAATAAAAATAATAGTAATAATGATGATAATAATAATAATTATTACAATAATAATAGGGTCACGCCCCACACATCGCCTGCACCGTGCCCGGACAGATGGCCGACGGACATTTCACCGACGGACATTTGGCCGAACGGACATTTGGCCGACAGACATTTCACCGACGGACATTTCACCGATGGACATTTCACCGACGGAAATTTGGCCGAACGGACATTTGGCCGACGGACATTTGGCCGACAGACATTTGGCCGAAAGGACACTTGGCAGAACATACACGTAGAGAAGCCTCGACTTAAAACTTCGAATCCCCAAACAAGCTCTGACGTTACTTACTCGCTGGTTCGCCACAAGTAACAGAAGACGAAGTTATTCAAAGAGAAACAAGTAAGCATTCACATCCGCCTGATGCCAGCCGTAATCTGTCTTTGAAAACAGTACAGAAA